>VYZV01010246.1:158277-178186 GCA_013401275.1 Pandion haliaetus
GGCCGCCTCTTCCCGCGGGCGCGGGGCTCGAGCTCCTCGGCCCGCTCCCCTCGGCCCGCTCCCCTCGGCCCGCCGAGGCCTGCGGGCGCGGGAAGGAGCCCGCCCTCGCCTCGCCCTGACGCGCAAGCGGGCGACGAGCCTGCTCGGTTCGTTGCCGCCGCTCGGCTGCTCCTCCTTATCGCTAGCTGGCGCCTCCCGCAAGCCCGCTGCCACCTCGTGGGAGCCACGGAGAGAAAATAAAACGGGCTGTTAGGAGCCACGGTGTGAGCCCTACCACACGCAGAGGCGTGACAGCAGCTCCCACGGACAACCGGTGTGATAGGCTGTAGCGAATGCTTTCCTGCGCTAGCTGTTTACCAGCTCACTTCTCACTGAGTCACTGAGCGATACAGGAAAGTGGAAGCTCTCTGAGAACAGCAATCAAAATCATGGGAACCGCCATGAGAATAAGAAGCAGCTGTTAAAACATTTCTGCGTGGGCTTCCAGGGGGGGATCAGCTCTGAAGGACGGAATGTGAGACTCAAAAACAGGCATTGCATTTTCCAGTTCGAATCGCTGTGTTCATCTGTGTCCAAGTGGGCTTGGTACAATGGTGCAGGTAGAAGTGACGCTGCTGAGTACCAATGAGCTAACCTTTCCGCTTAGTTCAAATTCTGTTTTAGGGAACGTACACAAAAACTGTCTCGGACTACATCAGAGTTCCGCATCTGCGTTATCTAGGCTGCTGGGCTGGTGGATGCGAGGCCCAGGAACAGAAGGAGTTGAGCTGTGCACTGGAAAAAGTGCATCAGTGAAACAACGCAAGCTCAAACAGCAGAGGAGCTTTCTACAGGGCAGGACTGGGGTTTGTTGCAGAACCAGACCAGAGACCTGAAATTTGTGCATCCTGCCTTTTGTCTTTTCATTGACGTTCCTTTTTCAAGGCACTGCATCCTCTCACTCATCCTGTAGAGGTAATGTTAGCAATGATTTGGCCTGCGGGCCAACAGTTCGACTTGTTTTTTCTTATATTATGACCAATTGCAAGAAGTGTGTCTATAAATGCATCAGTGCGCAGGGATGGGCCTGCCAAAGGAAAGCTGGCAGGCTGTGAATGCACGTGTAAGGTGTTTACACAGCAATCCAAAAAGAAGCAGTTTGCAAAGCAATACTTATCTGAAGGGACCGAGAAAACTTCATGGATCTGATTCCTACCCACCTAAAATAACTGCGCTGTCTCCATTCCACAGCACTGTGGTATCTGACGAGCTATTGTTAAACCTTTGAGAATGCCCCACTCCCTGGTCATGTGCCTGTTTTGAGATGGTTCGGATAAAGTAAGTGTACACAGCAGTCCTTCCCTGCACCAGTCACAGGAAGGGGCTGCCAGGCCTGTTGATTCCCTGTCTATCCTGGTGAACTAATTTGACCTCTGGGATGGTTATGAACCTGACAGACTTGAAGGAGTGCACTCTGGTAATAACATTCATGAGTTCAAGCAGAGGAATTCCCAAAGTGTGGTGATTTTCAGAAAGCTTTGGGAGACGGGGTAGAACCTCGATTTCTCAGTGCTGCAGAGGTTTCAGTGGAGGTAACTGCATCGGCATATTCCCTTAATTCGTGCAAATTCTTGGTGCCTCAGGGATACCAGAGTGCCAGTTTGTCAGAGGGGCAAAACTCCAAGCCTCAGGGCAGGATCTCTGTATAACAGGAACAGGAGAAAGAACAACTCGAGGTACACGCAACACAGGCAGGGGCTAGGATTGCATGCTGTCCAAGTACAGCTTTATAAACACAGCACAGCCTTCGCACTTCCCCTGCATCTTTCTTCCCCTGCACTATTGATCTACAGCCCTGCCTTGGGTACTCTGGCTGGTTACAGTCAACACAGGGTTGCACATGAACCTCTAACACTGCCTTTCCCCTTCCCACCTCACCAAGAAAAAAAAAGTTTCAACAAAAGCAGCAGTGGTGATGGAATTCTACCCGCCGTCATTAAGCGCTTCCTTAGCATCGTTCAGCTTCCAGTCCTGGGGATGTGACCTCGCTGGGGGTTGTTCCCTTCCCCTGTGGGTGACAGGCTACAGGAGGGCAATTCCACTGCCTGACACGGCAGGTTACAGACAGGGGACCGGCTGCAGCAGAGGGGGCAGGCAGTTGCCAGGGCAGGAGCACCAGCAACGGGAGATGTTTGCCATCTAGTGGCTTTACGAGATAAGCTTTGGCATGAGCCTCTCCCTCTGCCTTCTCACGGTGCTGCAGCCATGGTGTACAAGCCTTGTCTTTTCCCAAGACCTGTAAGGAAGGCGAAGAAAGGTCAGAGAGGAGGTAAAGCTGGGTTTTTTGGGTAGAGTGAGTCAGCTCTGATTTGGTTCTGTTCTGTCTGGGCTGGCCTCCAGAACATCAGCAGTATAAAAAAAAAAAAAAAAAAAAAAAAAANTTTGCAAATAGGAAGCAAGAGCTTTCCTTCAAACCCTAGGGCACAAGGGCTCATGGTTTTGCTCAAGGAAGTGGTTCAAAACATTCCCCAGGCTTCTTACAATGAAGCAATATAAAAAGTCCTTAAGCCAGGAGGAGGATCCATTCTCCAGGAAGCCTTCACTTTTCAGTGTCCTTAAAGGCCAAGCCTGCAAGTGAACTGCTACAGAGGGTTTGCCTCAACACGCCTATCCACCTACACCTCAGAGTTCAAGAACTGTAGGAACCTGGATGAGGAAGCAACCATATGAGTGGGTGTTTGAGTTTGATGTGCTCAGCTTAAGAGCAAGGGGCTATCAAGGCCACAGTGGAGTTCTACATGTTTCGTACCGGGTGAATTAGGAGGTGGGCAGGAAATGTTAGCCATCACAGCTGTATCCAGCTATGCTGTTTAAGCAGGAGCGTGGTGGAGATGTGTCGTGCATGTCTGCAAAACCATGTAACATAAGAAGGTATGTGTCAGGGTTACAGTTGTTGCCTCCTGTGGCACAGCAGAAAGTGGTCCATGGGTCTGGTGAGGCCAGGGAAAGAAAGGAAGAAACTTCACAAGGTTTTATTTGAGGGCACTATTAGCATACAGAGAAACACTACAAGTACAGCTCCTGTGAGTGTTTGCACCTACCTTCTGGAGTTCACTGGAGGCAATCTTTATGCAATGGAGGTGAAATTACATCCTTTCATTGGGCCTGCCTGTTACTAGTTGGTTTTACTCCTCTTTTCTGCTTTACACATTTCAGCCAAAGTCAATGCCCTAAGCACTGATATTCTATTCCTTCAGAGCACATTGCTACCAAGGGAAGGTAATGGTCATCTTAGTTTCTGCTTTCTCCCTTGCAAGCCTTATGCATGTCAGCCTTTGTGAACTGCTGCTAATTGGTCTAACAAGATAGTCAGAAAATTAAGATAAAGCAGTGGGCTGTTTGAGTAAAGGGTTCTGCCTTCCTCAGACCCTTTGCTGTGTATTGTTAGGAATACAGCAGTAGCTCAGAGGTTATCATAGAGAAAAAGCAGTTCCTTCATCCAGGGAATAATGCAAAGGTCAGAGGTAAAAGAAAGCAGAGGCTTCTTTCTGGGCCTGACCTGGCCCTGAGTTACAGGAGGTGACAAGATCTTCAGTCAGTGGGAAGTAAAGATGCCATGGAATCCATAAGGCATTTGCACTGCGACTTCTGCTCTCCCCAATTCTCTGAAGGTCTCTGCGTCCAAGACAAGCAGGAAAGCACTTTGGTTCTGCAGGATGAAAAGAAAGCCCAAATGAATGCCCAGGCTGAACTTCATTCCACTGTCCAACTCACTACATCTGTCGCACACAAGGGAGCCCAAATGTACAACCAGGCCATATGGTCAGGTACAACCAGACCATACAGGCTAAACCTGCAAGACAGGTGGCCAGGAGCACTGATAGTCACAGATGCCACTCAAGAAACACTGACATTCCAAGGTACAATCCTACTTGAAGTTTGCCTGGCTATGCTTGGCAGTTGCAGAGGCACACACCTTGGGGAGCATGGTGCTAGAACTATCTGCCAGAGAGCCTCAAATTCGATTTTGTGGTTTAGAAAGCATACCTAATACTATGTGACTTTGACAAACTAGTAGCAATAAGTTACCTCCGTGGGAGAGACCACAACAGACAAGATGACTCCACTGTCTTCTGCCGTGGCATTAGGTACTGGCACAAACACAGGCTCTGATGGGTAGGATCCATCCTCCTGCCAAATCTAGCAAGCACAGTAACATATGGATGTGTTTCATTTCATTAATATTTGTGTACTACAGTTAGCAGAGTTCTAAGTTGGAGTGCTCCCCACAAAGATAGCCAGGCATACTTTGTGCTCCATGAAACCTATAGTTCATACTTTTAATGAATTCTTTTAACTCCAGTAGTGTGATGGTGCCATTGTTGTGACAGCATGCCCATTGTGCCAGGCACCATACAAACAGGCAGTGAAAAGGGTTCTTGTTACTCATTTCATCCAACAGTTTGTGCTGGTACAGGTATAAGCAACAAGTGCAGAAAACACCACCATCCTAGCCAGCACAGCCATCTTCACACCACACTAATGCAGTCCATGTTGTGCCCAGGCAGTGTGGAGAGAGAGGTGCCGTGCCAGCAGAGAGGAGATCTATCACCATCACCACCTGAGGGCATAGCTGCTGCTCCTATTGCAGGCAGAGCCATAGCATTCCAAAGCTGTGCTGAAGGAGGGCACTCTTGCTGCAAAATGAGTATTCGGAGCAGAACAATTAAAATGGACATCTCTTTCTGAGGATTCCTAACTCTCTCTAGCCTCCAGGAAAGTCTCTGATTAATAAGCGTTTAACACTTTGGACATCCTTATTCCCTGCTTAAGGGAGACACAGGAAAAATCCCAGCTTGTGTTTGCAGTTGGAAATATCCTAAACCTTGTTTGTTGCCCGAGTCATAAATACTTCGGCAGTTTATCTCCAACTGCCTGTGCTACTTGGGTACTGTGTGGTAAGGGACGACTCTTCTTTGGCCTGGAAGACACATACACACTTTATCCAACCCTTTCTGTTCTGTCATCTATTTAGGAACCTGGAGTGATGTCCTCTCCTGTTTGGTAAGCGTGCCACATTCGTAAGGTGATAGGTGAGAGATGAAATTAGTAATCTCATCTCAGACCCATTTGAACGAAGACCCCTAGAGAGTAAAGTGCCTAGTAATGCCTAGTAAATGACATATCTTCAAGGCCTATTCAGTGGAATGACTCCTCTTGCTGAAAAAAGATAATCTTACTTAACCTCACCTTGAAATTCTTGGTCTCCACATCAACCTTAATCAAGGAATCTCCAACCAAATGCCGAAAACCACATCCATAGAAGTAACGGTACCTCCTACCATTGTACTGAGCGTAGTTGATCTGGGGGAACTCCAAGCCCCCAACCTTTTCAAAGCCCTCAGGGTGGAGATTTTCATGTGTGCACCAGACCTAGAAGAAGTATGCATTACACAAGTGTCAGTTTAGCTTTGACTGGGCAGAAAATCTGACTGGTCCCACCAACCCACTACACAACCATTGTGGAGAAGAAATGTTTAAAGATGAGCCCGACATTGCACTGAGGCAGGTCGAAGCACCAATTCTGTCTCCCTTTTCTGTTTCACCCAAAGAACTGACTCATCATCGCAGACCTTTGAAACTTTGAGAATCAGTCTAATGTGAAAAACAGGAGCAAGTCCATGTATTCCTGCACTGCTAGCTCAGAAAATCCCAGGTCCAGCCCTCCGCAATCTGATGTACAAAGTACGCACGGAGATGACTCCACTCATAGTGGACAACACATGTTCTATACCACTGAATGCCACTACGTAGGGCTGTTCAGAGCTGGAAGCAAAGAGCAGTTCTGTACCCAGGTGAAAGCGTGGAGGATTTTGTCAATGAAGAAGCTGAAGTTTGGCCAATTATTGTAAAGGCTCATAAACCACTTGGGCATTTTTGGTAAGTCACAATCTGTCTTTGCTCTCTTATTTAAGGCAATGTGGTAGTCTTTGTACTAAAACACTAAGTCCCTTCTTAGTAATGTCCAAACCTTGCTTGCTTCCTTGGTGGACAAGATCTGAGAAGGTAATAGCAGAGGATGAAAACTGTTGCAGGCAATCTCACCACAGCCATAAATGTAGTTATAAGTCTTTAATACATACCTTGCCATCCGCATCTTTCACAGCCCTTGCCAATGTATAAGACAGTGGGTTCAGATTCTTCCCCACAGGTGTGTCTGAATTCACATTCAGTGGGAGAACAAAGCGACGAGGGAAAGCTCGGGATATTGAGTCATAAATCTATTACAGAGACAGAAAGTAATGGTGATGGAGAGAGGAGAGTGGCATTTCAGGCTAGGTGCCCTTTTTGGGAACAATTCTGAAGTTTTAGACATTCTTCACACCCCTGAAATCTTTTCTATTATGCATTTTACCAAGTCCCGGTAAGGGCTCTGCTTGTTCCAGTACTTTACAGTAGAAAACAAAAAGACAACCAATTAAATGGGTCAACACTGCTTTCACAGTAATTAATGCTGAGTTGAGTATGCAAATCACTCCATTATCCTCCAAATCCAGCATTGGGACATATGCTGCACTATATTTTAGTCAGTGAGAACAGACTTACACTGATCCTTTTTACAGCCTGTCCACTTATGCCCCACTGACTGTGTGACTCAGGCCCTTCTTGCCCGACCAAGATCATGAGCTAATAGGGGGACCACAGAAAATGGGACCTCTAACCCTGAGCAAGTAGAGGAGATACCCCTGCTGGAAACCCACCCTCTACAGCCCTGTTGGTGATTAGTGACAGTCCCACTTTGGAAGCCTGAGGCTGAGCAAAGCACTGAGAAACCTCCACATTATTTTAAATAATATGAACCATGCATGGAAGAAGAAATTTATAAGTATATAAGCTGCATGCGGTTACAAAGCTTCAGGAGAAAATTTGCTTGATTGTAGACTGTCTCAGCTCTTTGTGGGATGACAGCATGATACAGACACCAACCATACTGCTTGCTGTTAATCTCAGAGTGTAAGAGTTGTCTGTCTGTGAAATTAATGGAAGGAGGGGCTTGTCCAGAGGACGACTGGAAATATCTGACTAAATGCTCTACATCAGTCTCTGGAGGAGCCTCCCTCTCTCCTGGATGATAAGGCGAGCAGGAGACTACTGTACCTCAGTTCAATGCATGAAGTTAGCCTGCATGATTTCCCTCCTCTGTTCTCAGGTACACATGGTCTTCATGTTTGGGAAGTCTAGGGTAGTGGTGGATTTACTTGGGGAGAAAAGGGGAGAGCAAACTAGCAGCCCCCCAGTGTGGCAGACGTTCAGCAGGTTGCATGAGAGGAGTAATTCGACCATTGCCACTGAAGGTCATTCCAGCCAAGTTTAGAGCCCCAAATACTTCCAAATAGTAAGCCTTCTAAATAAAATAGGTGGCAAGGTCCCTGTTTTGGTGTTTTTCAGTTACTTCGATCTGTAACTCACCAGTTCAATATGAAACTTCACTTTAATCATATGTGTTAATCTTGAAACCCTATTCTGAAAACTTTCATGTTTTATGTAGCCACAGTAAAGTGATTGGTTGAGGAATGCTGCCAGACAAAATATGGTTTAGTCAGCAAGCAAAAGCACTAAATATGATTCAGGGAAAACAGACAAATCATGTTCAGGCATGCCTTAGTCTTTCAGCATAAATTTAAAATTCAGTTCTGAAATGACTTGCACTCATGTGTGTGTATACAGTTTAATGGCTATGCTACTTGTCAGTTAAAGAACGTGGGTGCTGGAAACACATGCCTAATGTCGACATAAGGACATCTTCAGAGAGATCAAATTATAGCTCTTTTGTGCTCAGAGAAGGCTGAACAAAAGCTGGAATCAAGTTTGCAAAGCAAATGGTCATATTAACACTATGCTGTACTGAATTAATGTTCACCACATCTTTGCAAAAAAACAACAAAGGAAAGCAGAACAAAATGACCCTACAGGGACACAGCTATACACTTTTCAGATTAGAACTGGCTTGCATCTAGACAGCTCAGAACATAGACAGAGGAAGTTCAGATTTGTCTGAACATGTTGTAGAGATGCCTGCCCTTCACCCACAATATGGTGGGTTTCCAATAAACACATCTGCAGTACAAGAAACTGAAAGCACCCCCACTTTTCCAGTGTATGACTTATGCAAAATAATGCCTCTTACACGGCTTTAAATAGTGGTTTTGACAGAGTTGGACATAATAAGTAATTTATGAGTACATGCTGTTGTGAGGTGAATGTGGGGAGCAATGTAGGGGTTTCTGTGATGTTTGTGTTTCTGTGATTTACATAATAAAGGCTGGTTTTCTGAAGTAATGCCTTTAAACAACAGGGTTTCTTTTCTTTTTCTTTTGCCCTTTAGAAGTCATGCAAAATTTATTTTGCATACTTTCTCGGGGGAAAAAATTTATTACACAGGGATATGGAAAATGAGTATCATTAAAAATTAGTTTTTAAAACAGAAGTACATTCTGCCAGGCTGAGGGAGATCTGTGTCACACACCAGTTTTAAAAGTTTCAACGAAATGCTCCATGGAGACTATCTGCTAAGAGATTTAAAAGGAGAAAAAAAATACCAACATATCAGTAGATCATAATTTTAATTCTTCCACATAGTCGTGGTTCCTTTCCCCAGTTCACCTCCTCTGCCTTGTGGTCCCCCATAGTGTTCTGCATTCTACTAACCTGAGCCTTGCTTCAGAAAAGTAACTCAACCAGCATGGAGCCCCATCAGATCCTATGCAACACAAATGAAGAGATCTTACCTGATCTAGACCTTCCCCACTCCTCCGCAGATTCTGAAGTTTGTAAATAGCCAGAGTTGTTCCATCGTCCTGGCAGCACAGATCAAGGACCACACAGCCATGATCTTCAAAGGCATTGATTTGATGGAAAGTAGCAAAGGGCTTACTGTACCACTGTCCTGGCAGCACCTACAGTGACCATAAGAGAGGCTAAATTTCCTCTCTAAAGATCCTAGCCACAGCTCAGAGTTTTCTCTTCTCTCCCCCATTTAATTCCCTGCTCATTCCTTGGTATTTGTCTTGTGTCCTTGCGTTACTACAGAACGGCTGGTTTAAGCCAGTAAGCAGGCAAAAACAGATGAAGAAAAGCCAAAAAGTAAAGCAGCCCAGAATAGGCCCCTTGCTGTCATGACTCCATCCCTATAGCATCAGTCTCAGGCTATGACTGACATTTTCATACTCCTTAATAATTGGGAACTGCATTTCAGTCCCTGTGCTGCAGTCCCAGGACTCCCAAACTGCTTATTTCTGCCTGTTCTTTTAAGGCTGGCAAAGAAATGAGTCAACAGAGAGGAAAATGCATGAAGTAATCCCTTTTATAATAAACCTATACCCATGCTTATAAAGCCTATGTTGCCATAACTTCTGGATTGATTCATACACCTATCTGTGGCTGCTACCCAGCAGTCTTCTCTTGGGATCTAAGATTCCAGCTACAGCTGCACAGCTGCCAGAAAGGCCAAAGACCCACCTACCTCCCCAGTGTGCTTATTCACCACATGGAAGCAAGTATTGTACTGAGGCTCCCAGCTTATCCCTTCAGAAATGGCTTTCCCACGGAGTTTGGAAGTGATAATCTGCAACAGATTCAGCTTGATGGGTTGCTCAATGAAAATGATGTAGTTTTCACTCATTCCTCAAAAGAGAAGGGAGGACATATCCAAGTATTAGGCAAATGAGACAGTAAAAAACCTCAGGGGCAGAGGGCAGTGAACAGCCCTTTCTGCCTCACAGTAGGTTAAATCCACAAAGTCTGAGATAGAAAGCATTCTTACCAAAGCTGTGATAGTAGGAGGGTTTCATCCGATCCATTGGAGCAATGGAGCACAGCACTTTCGCTCCCTCTAACGTGTCACAACAGTTTGACTTTTGTGGAGGGACCTGAATGATATTATACCTAGACCCTGGAAAGGAGAAAAGGTTCAACACTACTGAGATGTGAGACTGTCCACATCATGAAACGACAGTCGGACTCTGTTCCTTTTTGTTTCCCTAGAATACTAGGAACCACGGTCACAGCTAAACTGAGCAGAAAACAAAAAGCCAGTTATCAAGTCAATAGAACAACCTAGCAAAAAAAAGAAGCTTGGAAGGAAGTAGAAGGATCTTCTCAGTCTGGTAGACTGCCATCTAATTTTACTGTCTGCAATGCATTCCTTATGTTAAATCAGAGTATCCTATAATAGCAGGATCAGGAAGAAAACCAAGTTCATAGCTTGTGTATCAAAGGAAATGAAAACTTTGAGCCTTGGTGATGACTGATGCTCATTTAATAAATCTGAGCATATGGAAAGAATGGCATATTTGAATAATAATCTATACTTTGGTCTCTCTAGCTGAGACCAGCATGTGCTGCAAAGCTAGATATTGCTAAAGCCAAAAGGAAATGAAAACAGCAAGAATGAAAAATGATCAAAACTGGGCAACTATTCCGTGAACTGGAACCAGCCTGAGGTATCATAATAAGGGGCAGTGGCTTTTTTCACAGGCCTCAGGCACCTGAAAAAGAAGGCTTTCATGTAACTAACAGTGAATGCTAGCTCTGAGCAGCCACGTCGATGTAACTAGATCCCAACTAGATGTAATGCTCATAGTTTTGGGAAGAAGAAAAATATCCCAGAAAATTCAGCTTTGCTGTAAGAAATCCAGGTCACTGTAATAAATTCCACCTTCTCTCCTGTATAAACTCTCATAGTCCTTATCAAAAGCCGGTTATTGTAAGTGGAAAACATGTGGCTAATTGCAAAAATTCTTCGGATGAGGCTCCGATGCTGGATGGGACTTTAAAAATCATTCTCCTGTTTTCCATCAAAGCCTGGGAGAGGAAGAGGGGAATCTGTTGGATATTCACAGGCCAAAGTCAGAAGCATCTGAAACTAACTGCTGAGAGAAGCCATATTTATGGGTCAGACTGATACCCTGAAATAAGAACTAATCTGGTTTGCCATCATTTTGACACAAAGAGGAACAGCAATTTCAAGGTCTCTTTAGACACTGAAGTTTCTTCAATAACTGCTCCTTGAAGCAGCAGCAAGAAGCAGGCTGTACACCCTGCCCACAAGCCAGGCCTGGTCATGCCCAGTCTTACCATGTTTCCCATAGGAATTGCCCATGTTGTATGTTGTCCCATCAGACTCATAATGAGGATGAGCAGTGGCCCCATTCACTGCAACAAATTTGCTCCAGTCTACCTGCAAATGCCAAAGACTTTCAGTCAGTATAGAAGTTTCCTGTTGTTCTGTAGCAAGCCACAGTCTTTCTAAATGTTGGTTTTATGAAAGTCCAAGGAAGAATAGCTTGATGATTATGGACCTAATGTGGGATCTGAACTTAAGCCTTCATTTTGTCTGCAATCCTGAAATCCTTGAAAATTAACGATGTCTCTCTCTCTCTCTCTCTCAGTAAAATGGCACTAACAGCACTAGCCATTTCTCTGGGAGACATGAGCGTTATTAACGGCAGGAAGGGCTAACACAGCAGGGATGTTGCCCATTTAAGCATTTTAGCGAGGACTCCATGTAATAACCACAGACAGACATGCGTGAAGAGACAGTCACTGCCCCAAAAAATCACCAAGTTTTTTGAAAGCACCCATAGCTACTTGACAGTCAGTGTTTACTCTCCTCAAAGAAAAAAGTTTAGCTTCACCGTCTACAGCTAGAAAGGAGAGTTAGGGCAAAGGTACTGTTAACATGTATTCCTAGTTCCTGGGTTAGGGTGTAGTTTGGGCTCAGACAGTGGAGGGGATGTGTTGGGAAGAAAGTCTGAAGGAACAAGTTGGAGGAAGATCAATCCATGCATTGAAACATTAAAGCATGGAAGATATGCTTATTTTCCAAAAGTTAAAAAAAATGGCTTTCAGTATCCAACTTGAGACTCTTTGGAAGGCCCCAGTAGAAAAGAGTGCCACACCACCGGAATCTTAGAAAACCATGTCCTTTTAAGGCATCTCAAATCAGAGAGTTTAAATGTGAAATCATCCCTTCCATTTCTTCACTTAGCCAAAAAATACCAGTCTGCATCTAAAAAGCAGCTTAAGGGGAATTTTTTTTTAATGACAAGATGGCTCAACAGAGCTGAACATTCAAACTAAAAATACCCATGCATCTTTTAATCACTGCATTATGGTTTACAAAACAGATAAAATAGCAAATTGTCAAACTCTCCATTCCGATATGCAAGTAGCATACTATACTTCATAAACAGAGTTTCTTCATGAGTCACAACTGATCCTGTAGGGAGGGAGGGACTCCTGAAATGCCTCCCTCGAGATCTGAGCGTGCGCCTCGAGATCTGAGCCTGGTATTTTGTGGTATTAAATAGTCTATGGTAATAAATAGTCTACAGGCGCAGTAGTTAATACTGATTTAGGAATGGCAGAATCCTTTTTCAGTCATTCTCACAGCTGTCCAGCCCAGCAAATACCCAAATCCCCTCTAAGGGTGCAGGCAGGGGGCCATATAGCTTACGCTGTCATTTCAAAAGTCATATTTTTCCCTCAAATACAGCCACACTCCTGTGAGATGATGCACAGAACATATGGGAAGACTTCTACTCTGGCTTTTTGTTCATTTGCTAGCATGGGAGAAAATAAAGTGGCAGCTGAACTTTGGCTTGACTTTACATTGACTTCACCACCCATTTGCAACAGAGGTTTTAGTCAAGACTTTGAAGGGCTGTTTCGGAGTGTTTAAAGCTGGGGGTGTAAGAAGGAGATAACGGGAACAGATAGGAAGAATGAAGAGACAGGGCCAGAATACAGATCTGAGATCAGTGATGTTAACTTCTTCCTGTATGCACTTTTATTCTTCACACCCTGGTAGGTACAGACAAGTCCAGACAAGTAGTGAGTGCACTGGAAGAACGCCAGCTGTACCCAAACGGAAATGAGTCTATATCTGTCTCTCCCCTTGCTTGCTACAGTGGGCAGTGACTGAATCTTCACTCATGAGAGCTGCCTTATTGCTAAGTAGATTTTTCAGGGACTCGAGCACACCACGAAGAAATGCTTATGGCTATGGCCTAGAGCTGCACTGATCATTTCCTTTAGAACCTGTGTTCCCCCTTGCTGCTCTTGGAAACAGCAAGGAGTGATTCTCCTGTACCATGAGCTAACCCCCTTATCCCACCTGTCCACACCTTTTCTTTCGTTTCAAGCGTTTCTGGGTCCACTTTGTACATGAAGATGTTCTCGTTGCTGACATAATAGTCTCCTTTATACACAACGTAGTTCACACTGGCATTGTCACTTGGTTCTGAAACGAAATCCCGGAGTCATACACAACTCTGCTTAAGGGCACGTGACATTATAGCAAGTTAGACATGTTTAAACAAATAAACCCATTTGCAATGACACTAATCCCTCTGTGACTGATTAGAAATATCTCACTAATCTACAAAGGCACTCAGGAAACTGTCTGCACAGGTGAGTTCAGGATAAAAGGACAAGGACTGGTTCTTGTGGAAATCACTGCAGTGAAGCCAAGATAATCTTCATATTTTCATATACCCTTTGTTTCTGACCTCTTATTTCTTCATAATCCTCTCCCTTTCCTCCCTAGCCAAAGTCCTCTCCTCTGACAGCTGTATGAAGAGCACCATATTTGATTTACAGCAATGGAAACAAGAGAGGCAAGACTTGAAGCTACAATTTGGGCTGAGGGGAGGGCAGGGATGCTATTTGTGTGACAGGGCTTGGACAGGGAATCCTTCTTCTTCCCCTTCTTCTTCCCTTTCTCTTTAAAACTGAGTCAGGGAGATGCCTTTTGAGAGCTACACGCGCACAACAGCCAGAGCTGTTCTTGCAGCTCCTAGGGGAGCTGAGACTCACTAGCTAGGTGGCTGAGAAGAGCTGAGGAAAAAGCAATTTCCCCCCAGCTGAATGTTGTGTGTGTGGTGAACACAGAGCCTGAAGTTGGTGCAGGAAAAGCCCAGAGGACAGGCATTCTTGTAGTGAGGAATAGCCTACATGTGTGTAAAGAATCAGATAGGCAAGGGTGTGCAGGAACAACCTGCTGGAGCTTGGAAAAGAAGATGGGGGGTGTAGATAGTTCTGAAATTTGTTGAGAGAGCTGGGGTGGGGAGCTGGGGAGCTAGACAGACCAATGAGTGACGGTATGAGCACCTTTAAGAGAACAGATGACATGGCAGGACGGGATCCATCTCCACAGGGAAGATAAGAAGCAGAAGATGGTCACGCACATGAGCAACAAGTTGCAAACTTTAGGCCTGTTCTGGTTTTAGTGGAAAGTACTTTGCTTGCATTTAAGCCTATTTCTTTCCTAACATACACAGAATCCTATAGCTAATGGTACTTCCATTCCTGTGCAACACCACCTCTCGCCCTACTCGTATCACCTCCTGCACCTTAGTACAGGAAGGGAAGGATTAGCCCGCTTACCCTACAAGCTTAGCAAGGCAAGGTGTTTTAAGGGCAAAGCTGTGTCTCAGGTAGAACGGCAGACTGTAATGCTCATTATCAGGACTGCACAGGGTGGTTTTTGGGAAATGATTTCTGTTGGAAATTTGCAACAAACTCTGGAATAGCGTGAGCTGAAGTGGCACAAAGACATTAAACTGAATGTGCCTCTCCCAGCTAAGTCTGACACCAGCTTGCATTTTTGTTGTTGTTGTTCCAAGGGGTCATCTTCTAAGAAAAACATGGGCTCAGAATAGGCCTATCAGACTTCCTCACATCTCCCTTTAAACGTAACCACAAGTTCCCCAAGAAAATCTCAGAACGTTTCTTATTTTTTAGAAACCCTCTTACGTGGCATCTCAAAGCGTGACATGAAGCGCCCAAAGACACTCTTGCATGGGTCTGGCATTGCCAGTGTCCCAAATTCTGAGACCACAATGCGGTTGTGCTGGCTGTTAATCACGTAGGAACTGCTCTGCAGAAACTTGCTCCGGTATGTCACTGTGCCATTCTCCAACTGGAATTGATGCAACAGGGCCATGCCATCAAACCAATGGTTAAATCTTCAAGAAGAGATAAATATGAGAACAAGAGTTGGGCACTATATGATGTTCTGCTACACTGTTCCCTCTTGCCTTTAGGTTTATTATTGTTTGTAGAAAACTAATGCCCATATCCCATGAACATGTGAACATGCATAGCCTTGTGATGAGTCTGGGAAAACATTTGAATTGAGTGACACAAATCAAGTGTATTTGCAGCTGTGGGACCTGAAGTTAGATGCTGACTTTCAGTGAGATTTGGGCTCCCTATATTACTTTAGAAAGTGGACTGCAGGGACTTCTGAAAATGCTGTGTATAAGCTTTTGGGGGAAATAATCTATACTGGTAAACCAATCACTCTGCAAACTTCTGCATGGGGAATAGAAATTATGCTTTACTGTACAACAAGAATAGAAATTATTACTGAAAGCCCAACTGCACAAGAAGGAGCCTTTAGCTCTCAGCTGTTTCCAGGATGCTATTCCCTCTTTAAATGAGAAATCTCTGAGACTTTGAGAAAAGCTTATGGTCTATCTCTGGAAATAGGTAAGATGATCACCTTTGGCCAGTTGCTGCCATCAGCTTCATTAGAGGAAGAGCTAGGTTTTTCAGTTAGCTAGAATGGCAGATAACAAGCCAAAGGCAGTAGTTGCCTTCTTGAAATATTTTAATATATTATTTTTAAAATGAGATGGATTTTCTTCTAAAGCAACTCACACAATTTGGTGCAATCAACTTTACAAATCCTGCCCCAGATTTCAGAGTGCTCGTGGGATGGACTTCCGTTAATGACAAAGGACTAGGAGTGTGGATGTTTTAATCCCTGGCTCTGTTCCCCCATTATATCATTCTGAGTACATCACAGCTTCTCTGTGACTCAGCTTCTCCAACCTTAATAAGTTAACCATGCTCCTATTTTCAGAGAGCCCACTGGGAGTTTCCAGATGAGGGAGCAACTGTTCTTAAAAGAATGATAACATAAGCATTTCTTCTGTGCCTTACTTAAAAAGAAACTACAAGGTGCTCCGAACAGTGGTGAGACATTTTGGGGGGGTCCCTTTTAGGTTTAGGCAGCACTCAGGCCAGAATCATTTCACAAACTCGCCAAACCTGGACTTACTTCTCCTCGCCAAACTCAAACTTGCCAGGACCATTCCTCAGAAGATTGCCATTAATCCATTTGGGAATATGTCCTTTGATCTTTGCTGGGATGGGCTGAGGGGTCTCCTTTACCGTCTGCATTAAGGGCGAGATGCATTGCAAACCCTTGGGGCTGTGGAAGGTGATTTTCTCTTTCGATGGGCTGGGCAGGAAATTCTTTAAACCTGCAAAGAAAGTAGTGAGAACAAAAAGCAGGTAACTAAGATAGTCACTTGAATAAACAGACAATTCCTAGAGCTTGAGTTTGGATCTCTCAGAGAATAGCATTCAGCATTCTGCAAGCAGCCAAGCTGTAGTGGATATTCAAACTAAAGCTGTGTTCCCATAATACCCCACACATCCACAGGGAGCTGAAAATCCAGTGGATTTAACTCTACTGTAGTTAATCC
This sequence comes from Pandion haliaetus, assembly GCA_013401275.1. Classification (NCBI taxonomy): domain Eukaryota; kingdom Metazoa; phylum Chordata; class Aves; order Accipitriformes; family Pandionidae; genus Pandion; species Pandion haliaetus. Next base: position 174,816 of record VYZV01010246.1, read on the forward strand.
ATTAGAGACACCTGTTCTGCGGTCCAAAGGAGGTAATAAAAATATATGATGATAGGAAAGAAGAGAACTTTTATTTCAATTAAAGAAGCTCATAGTTGGAATTTATTTCAATAAATAACTGAGAGGAAGTAACATATGGATATTTATTATAAGAACCTGTGAGGTTGCAAAAAGAAATCTGTTCCAAGTTGGAATGATACACAGAGTAATGTTGAGGGGGAGCCCTAAAAATAATCTCCCAGTTATTTCTGACAAACAGTCTGCTGAAGAACGTGACAGGAAGGAGCTGGTCTTACTGTTGCAGACCGAAGCCACAAGCAGAAAGATGCAATTAGGCACCTTGTGAAGTAGTGCATGTTGCCTTTATACGACAATCTTGCCAAAACCAAGGCAGAGCTGGGCACACCTCAGATAGAAGAACTGCATTCTAAAACACCCTCTAACTCCACCTTAGTATCAATCATGGGTGACTTAAAGAGACAAAAGAGACTGTACATGCTGGGACATTTTCCCAGGACTTGTAATCTAATCGGCCACCACCCAAGGAGTTTCCAAACATAAACCAGAGCGCAGAAAAACAACACAGAACACATCAGAAAGAGATCAGGATACGCTGCTGGCTTTTCTACTTTTGCTGCATTTAAAATCTCCCTAAGGTCTTTCTACTGTTCAGTCACTAGTGTTTGGCCTTTAATCTTTATAGCCATATTCATTATTGATTATTCTGTAGACGCAGATTTTCTCCCTTTTTGTTTGCAAAGCAAGAGAAGGTTTTTGTAAAGTCCTTGACTGCAAAAGCTTTTGCAGTAAAGCATAAACAGGAAAGAAAAATCAATACAGCATAGAGCAAGCTGAACACAGAGGACAGGGACAAGAACTGTCCATTGCTTTGAGGTTTGGAGCATTGCAATTAAAGATACGGTTCATGTCAACTCTGTGCTATCAGATCGGATGCAAGGATCACTGTGCTTGGCCTCTAGCCTGCGCTATGCCATCACAACCCTCACTGTGCTTTTGCTCAGTGCTGCTTATGGATGAGGTCACTAATGCAGCAACATACAATTTAACAAGAAGCGGTATCCAGGTCAAATCACGGTCAGTGCTGCCTCAGACATCTCTGGCTAGGACTTAATCTGAGCTGGGTTTAACCAAGGGTTTCTGAAACAGTGTTGAAAAATTGTGCTATAAGGTTGCTCACAGTAAGAAGCAGCATTTTTTGCAGTTAAAGCTAATGCATGGTTTTCCTAATGCTGGCAATTTCACAGTGAAGAAATTTTGTGCTACCAGTATTCCTTTTAACTTGAATAGTCAGCCAAAATTCAGGATCTCCCAACTTGGGAGTTTAGGGGAGGGGATGTATTGTGGCATTAGGTTCCTTCAAAATAATGTGCCATTTTTAACAAAACCGTACAGCATCCTCCACTGAATTAAAAAAACCAAAACAGTTTTCCTGCCCATAGTACAAAGGCTTTTCTAGAAAAAGAAAAATAAAGGAGCTCACTAGGAAGAGCATCCCACAGGACAACCCAGAGGAGTCCCAGTGGACTACTGTAAATCCAGGCAAGCCATAGCTTGTTACACAACAAATGTTACAAACATGAAGTTAAAGAACCTGAAGTCTTGGAATACAGGTTGTCAAAAATAGGTTGTCATGTTTTCTCTACACTTCATGTGGACGATTCTGCTAAGTTGGCATTATTTGAAATGCAGTAAACCAGAAGTTCACAGGCTATGGAAAGGTTTACAGGTCAGTTCTCAAACTCAGCAGTACTATGATTACAGAAGCTCGAAAAGGCAATTGCTGGCTTTTCCCCTTGCACAAAAAAAAATACAAAAGCAAAAATAACTGCACCCCCCCAAAAAAATGGAAGTCAGGAAGAACGTGAATGAAACTGAGCTGAAATACATTTACAGGACAGGACAAAACATATTAAACAGATTTACTTGGTAACTAAGTATGCAATAGCAGAAAAGGATAATTTCTGATGGAGCCTCTTGTTTGAATGCAATATCCCCCTTATATAGTTATATGATAAAAGCATCAAGAAAGCGTGAACTGATTGGAATGCTGTGTGCTAACAGCACACAGTTAGTTATTGGCTCCAGTAGCCTGGCTTGCAAAGCCTCATCAACACAAGGATTGTTTCCACAATCCATTTAGCTGCAGAGGCGGATTTACCTAGAAAGTACACAGGCCGTTGCCTTCCCTCCCAATGCTGTCACCTCCTCGCCTGTCACAGGCTTCATGTCCACAGGTCGATGGAGTTTCTTTGCTACACTGCTCCATCCTCACTGTAAGACCATTGAGCCCTGATTGAGAACTGATGGAGATTTAGGTGTCAGTGAAACACTAATAAAAAGGGACAGCGTGGCATGCAGAAATCCATTCCTGAAACGGGTCTAGTACAGACAAGACCACACACTGGAGTCCAGGCTGGTACTGATCTTCATCCTGACATTTTGATGTAGCAATTTGTTCTAGTTATACTAGTCACTTTCACCACTGCTTCTTCTAGCCTACATTCCTTAATCCAGCTGATTAAGTGAAGCTGCTGCACAATTTACCTATGAGCCTCTGAAACCATGTGTTCACATCTACAGAGGAAATTTGCTATTTCAGACAGGAGAATATCTGCAAAAGAACTGAGGTGGCAGACAGCATTTTTCTAAGCATGCTTCTTTAGAACAGCCACAGACAGAATGGGTGTTAGGCATGCAGGCAGCTAAATTGCAAGATCCCTTCAATGTGGTTCCCTGGCTTGCCAATCCTCAAATCCTTCTTTAGATCTCTAATATGGTAAGTCAGCTAGATAAAGAATTCAGACTGCAGGGCTAACGCAATTAACCTCAAACCACCAACATCCTCTCCCTCTTAGAATTCAATTAAGTTCTGATTAAATCCTATATGAAGCACTCAATCTGATCCCTGCACTAGTGCTTCAGAGTATTTCCTTAGACATAAGGAAGTAGAGGCTTTTTCATATCAACCAACACCTGGAAGGTTTAGTGACTGCTGTCAGTATTTGCAGAAATGCAGCTTTAGTAGGCCAAGCTACAGTTTGTGAAGATGTAAAATACACAGAAAAAAAATGAGAGCAACATGTCCCTAAGGAGACATTTTTGCATCCAAGCAGAAACAAAGATGGCATGACCAAGGACGGCACTACATTGAAACTTCCTGGAGAGCAGCGTAATTACACACAGGAATTTAGAAAGATAAACTTCACAAAAGGGCCTGAACAGGACTGGAAAAGACCTCTGTTATGGGTTTGTGTGGCGTGGTTTCTTTGGTAGTGGGGGAGGGAGCTGCAGAGGTGGCTCCTGTGAGAAGCTGCTGGAAGCTCCCCCGGCCCCAAAAAGTCGGACCCGCC
>VYZV01010246.1:184091-195310 GCA_013401275.1 Pandion haliaetus
CACAAACCCGTAACAAAGAGGATGGGATAGAAGGATTTGTTTGTTTATGCATTTTACCTGGAATGAATTGCATCAAAGAGCGGAGGAAATGCCACAAATTAGCAAGCAGGAGGCTGATGGCAGACAAAAGGATTTTGGAAAACATATTCCGCTGGGAAGAAGGCATCAGATCGGAGATGGTCAGGCAAAGGTGCCGGTGCCAGGATGAGAGTGTGCAGCCAGCACTGATGGATCTGTTGGAGAGAGCTGCCTGACATCACCATTTCAGAATAAAAGCCAGGAATGTCTGCCCTGGCAGGGCAGGGTGAACAAGCCGGCCTGCCAGCCCGCCTGCCTGCACTTCCCTCCACCGCTACAGCCGGGCCAGGCAGGCACAGGGCATGGGGGAGACCTGCCTCCAGCCCGAGCAGCTCAGCAGCTCTTAGACCCTCTCGGCAACTGGGCCAGGTGAGTTGCTGAAGTGCCAAGACATGACCACTGGTGGGAAAAATGCTTTATCGCTATTTGCTGGTTGGAGCTGGAGAAATTGGAAGAAAAAGGACAAGAGGAGATGTATCCGTGTACTGAGGCAGCCAGGCTTCAAGGCAATTCTTTTAAAAATTCTTGTCACCTTGTCTTTTTCACCTGTCAAAAATACTTTTTGTTGTGTTTCAAAATCTGAGTAATCATTTTGGACCTCAAAGAATCTCAAGGCTTCAGGAGTATTGGTTGCCACACCAGGTAAGACCAACAAATCAGATAGGGGAGGACCAGCGGCAGGCCGTGCTCTGCTGTTTCAAACTAAGATGGACCTTAGATGGACCCTTTCCTTCAGGATGCCGAGAGGAAGCTGCTAACACTTTGCAAATACACTGTGATGACTATGTTTGTTTCACGTTTTTAAGCAGCTCTTGAAAGCTGCCCTATCCCTTGAGAGAGAGCAAGGCAGCACACAACAGTACTCTGGGTAGCCCATTCCAATGTCCTTAAGATGGGACAGATTTTTACTCACCCTAAGTCTTCTGCTGCAAATGAAGCTGATTTCTTCTGGTCCTTTCTACAAGACACAGTGAACACCTGACTACTGTCCTTTCTGTAACTTATCTGTTACCATGCCTTCCCTTGATTTGTGCCTTCTCTAAATTAAACAAACTCAACTGCTTCAACCTTTCCTCACAAATCATGTTTTCTTTGCCCTTTATTAGTCCTGTTTCCCACTGTGCCCATCCTCCAGCTGACACCAAACTAGCACACAGCAAAGGAGAACGACTATGTTTTTATGTCTTATCTGCTATCCTGTAGCTAACACATCTCGGCTCTGGCTTTTTCACCGCACAATAACATCACGCCAACTCTAGCTATTGTTCTGGTTCGTAAGTAACATACATGATTCCCCTTGCTAAGCATAGTGCTTTTCCCTTGTCTTTTTTAAATTTTATCTTGATTTCAGATTGGCCCTTCGTCTTACTGAGATTACAGGGAATTTTCAATGCATGTTATTAATAGCATTTGCAACCCCTCCTAGCTTGCTGCCGTTTGAAAAATGAACTGTATTCTCTAATGTCCTTCTTCTAAACCATTTGGGATAATATGGAATAAGCGAGGTGTGAAGCGGATCACCACAGGATGCCACCTAGGCTGACCTTTCAGAAAAAATGAGTATTCCTTTCACTGACTTTTTCATTCATGTAGCCCCTACTTCCTGATTGCTCTCATTTCTATTTAATATCATACAGGACGGTGTCATATATCTTACATCAAGCTATACCCCATCTGTCACTTTTCCATATTAAGTCAGCTACTCTGATGAAGGATTTTTTTAAAAAAATGTATTGTTCCCAGGTGATTATAAGAAATTGTTAAGAAATTTACTTCAGACTCTCTACAGGATGGGAGATGGGCTGATTGATCTATGATTCTTTGCCCTCCTTTTTTCTGGCTGTTCACCCTGATGATGTAAAACACCCACTCTGCTCTTTTCCAATGCCTTCATCAGCAGGTTTTCAAAGACAATGGAAAGACAAAACATAAAGATTCTGCAATTAGCAAAATCGAGTTCTGATGAGTTCTAGACAGAATGCCATGAGCCTTAAACACATCTATTACCTACCAGATTTTTTCAATTATGATCCACATTCCTACATGTATTCTAAAAGGCAGTTTCATTTTAAGTAAACAGTCACAATTGGGCTTTTCTTGGGGAAGAATTCTCTTCGCTGAATACCTAAGCTGTCTCTGTTATTTTCCAGTTTTAGCTTTTAGATAATAGAAGAGCAATGAGAGGAACTGAGTATTAGTTTTTCATCATTTATGCTTTCCAGACTATGGAGGTACTCACAGCAAGCTCAGAAATGCAACTGTCAAAAAAACCCCTTGACTTCAAGAGGGTTGGAACGTTGTCTAAGATGTTTCCACATTTTAAAAAAAAATACTCTGTTACTGATCTGTCATCTTAGACATTCTTCTTAATTTACTAAGGCACTGCAGCTTAAACAACAGGAGGAGAAGCTTAAAGAAAACGTAGTTACCAGCTGAGCTTTGCTGATCAGATTTGGTGGCTTTAAAGCCAATTAATTTTCTATTCAAACCTCCTTCAGTAAAACTGGAAAGCGGATAGTGATGGGATAGATGCCAGTTGGATTTCATGTGTAGCTCATTCCTCAGAGACAGAATGAAAGAGCTTTTAGTTTCACATCAGAAGAGAGTAAAAAATTTGGTTTGTTTCTCCCAATAAATACTGAAATACATGAGGGAGGCAATGAGTGCAGAAACATCATTAGCAGGGTAGGCAAATAGTAGACATATAGGAAAACAGTAAAACTTCATTTTCTAATAGTTTAGAAGAAAAACTGTGTAATGAGTCTTCCCATATAGAGAGATATAGAGTGGAACACTGAAGGACAGCCAACAGAAAAACGCTCTATATTTTTAACCATCAGAGTAATTATGGCAGGCTCCCTTTTAAACAGGAAGAGATTTATGTATGAAAGCAACCAGTAAGTGGGTATTTCCATTGCTGAAGTATTTTTTAACTTCAAAAGAGAAGAGACTGGTTTATTTTCAATGGATGTTTTAAACCTTCTGAACTTACCATTTCAAGCTGGAACTTTATAAAACTACATATTTTATTCATTTTACTTGGTCAGTGTTTATTTTTGTATATATCCTGACAGATTCATGCAGCAAAAACAGAGGCTTTGTTGCTCTTAGCCATTTAAAAACGGTTTTTTAAAACACCCACTTCAAATTCTTACAGAGCTTTGAATGACTTCCCTTTAATAAACATAACCACACTGTTCATAATCTCAGCTAGGTTACTATGGCCATATCTACTGACTTTACTTTCAATGTCTCTTCAAATTCTAAAATCCCCTTACTACCACGGAGAGTAATCATTTAGACAGGTATGTCTTGCATTTAACTGCACTTAAATGCCAGCCTAAACAGTTCTTCATTCTTCTAACAAGTATAGTTTGACTAATTTTTTTTTTATTTTATGAAGTTTTAAAATGGAGCAAACTGCTGCAACAGTAACACTATGGGTCTGTGCCCTCTTGACCCCTAAGGGAAGAAACTTAGATTATGCCATCCAATAGTTTTCTAAGTTCTGCTTCTTAATAATACACAATACTAGAGCCAAAGGTTTGCAGTTTAGACATATTAGCCACATAAACTAAATCTAGATGATCTAAATCCAGGTGACCTAAAAAGGTTGCATAATTTTCCCAAGCACAAACAGATAGAATGCAATAAGCTTCTGACTTCGATAACAGGCAGATATTTAACAGTAGTGAATTTTGTGCAATTTTTCTTTAATGGCTTACGTAAATAACTATAGGTAAATTTCTAAATTCAGACACTTCATAGATGACAATTTAAAAGTCTGCTTTTTGTCATCATCATTGGCGATCATGGATTTTAGAAACACTTAGCACAATGCTCTAGAAAATTTGACTTCCAAAAACCTCTTCTCTTTTTCTCTGACTTTCTTCTGTTTAAACAGCATTACCAAGACTGATTACAAAATGAGATGCGATTGTTAGGAAAAAGTAAGGGACTGGTAAATATGATGTAGACTAGTGGTGAGATTTTTGAAAGTCTTTAGATGCTAAAGATGCAGATAGGCACCTTACGGGATTTTCAAAAATTCCTAAGCATGTAAGGCGCTTACATGCTTAGGCACTTCGAAAAGCCTACTAAGTACATATCTGCATCTTTTGGTATCTAAATACCTTGGAAAATCTCACCCTAGATGTCCAGTTTCTCTCATTATTTGTTTTAAATAGTATCAGTTTGACAGGTAGCACATTTGCTTGTGACTTTTATCTAATAAAAGGGGGAAAGGCGGATTGATTAAGTCTGAAAGGATTTAAAGAGAAAATTAATACATAGTACTGGGGTAAAGATATAAATATATCTTATGCTAGTAACAGGACTATCTAGCACTTTATTACATTACCCTTGCAATTTGTACAAATTATGCTTTGTACATTTTATGTTTCATCTTTTTTAACACAGTCAAATGACAAGAAAGAAGAAGTGCTCAAAAAACTCCATAAGCATCCTTAAATAAACTGGATATGCGGCAAACAATACTGAAGTATCTCAACAGCAAAATAAAAGAGCAGTGTAATTCTAGATTATGTTAACATTATCTAGTTATTTATTGACATTACCAGCAAAGTTTTGATGATGTGCTTTTATGTTTATATTAAAAAGGCCATGGTTTCATTCGAAAAGCTGTAGAAGTATTAAAATGTATTTTCAAATTAAGACTTTATACGTCTTTATACATTTCCCAAAGTAGTATTCTTAATAGAACTCTCCTATTTCTAAACTGATCTTTTCAATCTATTTATATTCTGAGCCAAAATGGAAATGAGATTGCAAGTACATTCTACTAAGGTTTTAGCACCAAAACATTTGCTAAGGTACAAAGAAAAAAACAGAAGGTGGTTAATATGAAATAATCTGAGGTCCTTTTCCACTTATATTATAAAATTCTAAGTTTTGTTGAAATATTTCTATACTATGTTCTAGAGTGAAAGACTGGTTGTGCCAATAAAAGAAAAAAACATCCTTAGCAGGGACATTAGGAATATCATGGCTGCTTCTGAACTCAGTTGTATTGAACTTCCATAGCCTTAAAGCCAAGCAATGCAAAATTTATTATACTTTCTTTTTCAAATGCTTCCAATATTTTCTAGGGATGGAAGCACAGGGGCAGCCTAAGCAATGGGTCATGAAGTAAAAAAAAGATGTTTTAATGTGTAAAATCGCTTGGAGTCATAGGATTTAAAGTGGATGTTTAGTATTGTTTTTTACGGACTACCACTACCCTATGTATTGCATCTACTTATTTTAAAAAATAAGTTGCTGTTTAAGTTATTGAAATTTTCCTGAACTGCTAGAAATATTTACATAAGACATTTATGAAACATTCATCATAGCACTCATCATATTTTATATTCTAATACATAAAGTATACGACAAGTTTTGCTTTCCATTTCCGCAATCTAACAAGCCCCGTCTAGCTTTGCAGAGTAGTTGTGATCACAGTGAATCTCTGTTTCAGACTCTCCCTTTTCTGTTTTAAGTGGTTTTCTATGGTCTTTGCTTCTTTTAAGATTCCATCAAGTTCTTGGACATAAGAAGCATCCATCGCTGCTCTCTCACTGAATTGAAAAAATCTGTAGTTAAAATCAATACTAATACCATTAACTTTCTCACAACTTAGAAATGCTTTTACGCTCTTCTTAAAAATGTGTTGTCTATCAATACTCAGTTTCTGACCAAATTAGTTCTCCGTTGTAAGAAAAAACAGCATTTTTCTTTCAAGTTCTGTGAGAGTTTTCAGTGCTAACTTCTCGAAAGTGCAGCCACAGTAATCCATCTTACTCAGAAGTGCTGTACAAATAGGAAAAAGTTAACTTGCCTTAAAATGTGAGCATATTTTGATAACAAGTTCATAATTTCTTTGTTCATCTCTGTTAAAAGAAAAATGTAATTTTATTTAAACATAATTTTATTTAAACATTTGAATGAATTTTCATTTCAACATCAAATTAGGCAATTACATAATTACTTTCAGTATGTTTAATACATCACCGTTTAAAACTTTCTCCAGTGGTTCAGGTTTGTAAAGGGACTGTGAGCCTTCAGAAAAAGCCAAATCCGTTTTGTCAAGGGAGGACAACTGAGGATTTTCTGAAGCTTCATTCTAATAGCAGAGCACATAAAAAAATACAGGTTCTAGGACTTAAAACAAGCCTAGCGCAGACAGAGTTTAAGTGAGAAAAAGAAGAGTTTTAAAAAGATCTTGAGAGACGTTTTTCAGAGAAAGTGCAAGCGTTGGCTTCACAGCATCTACACTATCCATCATGAACAGGCACAGCATCTAGGGGAGGGGCTGGGAAGTACCAGCGTGAGATCTTTGCTTGTATCAGTAAACGCTGGTGTACTTCAAAGGCTCACTCTCAAGAAGTCCCACATAACTGTGTTGCGGTGCATACCCAATTTTGTTGATCTTCAAACACTAAGAGAAATTTTACAGTCTCCTCATACAAGAAAGCCATGTATGTTTCCCGTAACCTACATAAACTGACTTGGAGCGCTCTGCCCTCTCTCCTTGACAGGAACCCATAGCAATGCCAGAGAAGAACATGGGCGTGGGGGGTTGCATCGCTCCTCTGGGGCCAGAAGAAGGGTCCAGGTCCTCCCTCCCTTCCTCACACGGGACTGCTCACCTCCATCTCTTTTTTACGTTTACTTCTATTTTCATCAGATTTTTGTGTGTTGCTTGTCATCGTTGCCTGACGAAAAGTACAACGTCGTGTTTGGTAAGCAGTTACCTTGTGCAACTGGAAAATATATCTACGTAAAAATGTGTAAAACCGGTACCTCAGTAAGCTGCCCTGCAAAGGAGCTCTCCTACTCCTCACTGGAGGGAGGCAGAGCCTCAAAGCAGGGCGGGAGCACCGATCGGGGCTGGAGGCTGCGGCTCCAAGTCCCCGGCCGTCCCGGGCCAGCCTGGGCCGGCCTGGGCAAGGTGGGGCTCCCAGCCCAGGTGATCCCAGAGGTGCCAAGGGTGCTTAAGGTCTGCCTCGGGCTGCTGAGGTCCAAAAGGGATCTGTCCCTCCCCAAGCTCTGCCTATGCTTCCCCGGTGCCCCCTACCCTTAAGGACCTGGGGGCACCCGNNNNGGCCGCGTGGCGCGGTGGGCCGCCCGCCTCCCCCGGCCCTCTCTCCTCAGGCGGCGCTGGCCCAGGACGGTTTAAACGGTCCTCGCGGCCGCTGGCGGCCGTTAACGGCCGGCGCGCGCGGGGGCGGCCGCGGCGGGGCAGCTGAGGGGCGATCCCCGCTCCTCGCCCGCCCGGCCGCTGAGGCAGGTCGGAGCCCTGGCCCGGAGCCCTGGCCCGGAGCCCTGGCTTTGCCCGGGACGCGGCGGGTGGAGGAGGGCCGGCTCCGGGGCAGGGGGGGAGGGGGGCCGCCCTGCCCGCTCCCGCCGAGGCTTCGGCAGCCGGGCCCGGCTCTGGAAGGCGAGCTAAGGAGAACGCCTGCGAGGCTGACGGCTAAAACGCCTCCTGCTCCAGCCGTCCCAGGAAGAAGGGTTTCATCCCGATTACGTGTCCGAGTTAAAGCGTGACGAGGCGACCTGTAGCTACCTAAAGTGTTGCGCCGTCCACGCGAACAATTCCGGTCGTATTTCGTCTTCTGAGCGGCAGCGACGGATCCGGTCACAGTTTGAATCACTGGAACGTTTTGGGATGACAGTGAAATGCCAGATGAGGCTAGATGAGTCCCTTTCAAAAGGCAAGCCATGAATTAGTAAAATCCGAGAGATTACTGTCACTAAAATGAATAACGCCACGAAAATTAGGCAACGGCCGAGACCGACTTTTTTTCCTAAACAATGGAAAACGAGTGCATTTTTCTTGTGTTGTGCTTCATTTCTGTAGGTAAGCTGTATTTTGTTTCATCAAGATATGACTTAGTCGGATTGCATGATGAAGAGGCTTGCTTACAACAGGAAGAAACTAGACACAATGATTCAGCAGAGCTCTTTTGGTATTTCACTTCATGTTGTCAGCCTAAATTATTAAATGCTATATCAACTTACTATCCTAAATCCTGGCTTCGTTAGCTACTGTGAAGAAAATCATTGCGAGATTTCAAGTTTTGTTGGGGTAAAGGGAATTTTTCCTCTGGGTTATTTTGCATCTTTAATTTCCGTTTTCAAGAGAAGAAAGGGTCTTAACCTTACATATGTTATCCAAATAGGCTCTGAAAGCCAAAACTCAGGACAAGAAATGAAACTGCTGAAAGAACAAGAACTAAATACTTCCCCAAAATAGAAACAATATTCAATATGCTGCCATGGTCCACTCCATTAATTTCTCAAAAAATAGGGGAATTTTTTATGTTATTAGCAACACTAAACATTAAGAAGCAGGTACGAAAGAATCGCTAGCAAAATGTTCTTAAAGTGTTTACCTAATTGAATTACCATTAGTTTGTTAAGATATTTTTATTAACAGACCACCTGAATTAAAATAATTGAAACATCTGAATTATTTTACCACTTTCAGTACCTTATGGATGTGACAGTCTATGGAGAAAGCTCAGACAAAAAAAAAAAAATTATCTGAGCCATTACTCTAAATGTAGTTCCAGTTCCTTTGAGACTGGAGATATTAAAATGCCAGGAGAAAAGAAAGCTTAAAAATTACAATAGGAGCTATTGTTATGAGTTAGACCCTGGTCCTTATAAATGCAAATATGTACAGACTAAGAGAAGAAAACTCCTTTTATTCAATGTGCTAAATGACCTAATTGAATTTTTAGGATCTCAAAGACAAGAAAGACCAAGTCCTCCTTCTTGATAGTTTTGTATAGAACATCAATAGGCCAGCAGTTAATACAAAATAAACAATGTTGGCTGACTGCTGTTGTTTTAGGTACTTCTGCACAAATTTTGGTACCAAGTACAGTATTATTTAGTGTTACACTAGTGACCTGAATGTAAATTTAAATTTAATGAAAAAAATGGCTAAATGATAAATAAGTATTACAGCATTAATTTTTTTAAAAAAGAATATATTTTTGAAGTGAAATGAAAAGTTAGGTGTCTGAGAATGAGAAATGCAAGCAGTAATACCTAAATGGGGAACTCTCCTGAATAAAGCTCTGGTGCTAAAATTTTCAAAAAATGTTAAAAGTCAACTGGAGTGAAGAAAAGAGGCATTAATATTATTTTGAAGCTGAAGAAAATTATTCAGAGGTAGAAACTTAAAGGGCTGAAGCTGTTTATTTTAGTTGAAAGAGACCAAGAGGCAATTTGATCATCTTCACGGGAAGGAACCCTTTGTTACAAAATGGCTCTCAGGAAAATGTACAGAAACGGGTGACCAGAACCAGAAGCCAGTTAAATTTAGAAAGTTTTTTTTTTTCTCTCCTGTAAGAATCAGCCATTCAAATAAAGTACCAAAAGGAACAGTAGAATTACAGTTGTATGTAGAAATCAGCTAGACCTAGGTGTTTAAATCAAATTTGGATATCTCACTGGTATACAGGTTTAGGTAAATGCAACTCCACACATGTACTGAATGCCATGTAACAAAAGAGGAAGTTGAAAGGGGATTATATAATATTGCTGCCTGGTTGGAATTCAGTCAGCGTAAGTGAGTGTCTATATATAGCGATATATATACTTCTTATCTGAAAGCAATAGCTGCCAAAAATGTATTTTTCTTTGTCTGTCAGAAACAGGTTTTACTCTGTTGCTGAATTTCTCTGCTTTTTTTAAATCCTCTGAATCATTTTCATTAGCTTCTTTCCACAACTTTAAAGAAAGAAGATAAATTTCTGTAGCACACATAGTTTTTGTTTGTCTTAACCTGTCAGAGAAATACACTGGTCCCTGTGGGTAGAACAGTCAAAATCCATGGTTATTAGTAAAACGGGCAGTAATTTTATTTTTAGGATTATTATTTCAGATGAGGTTGAAAGATGTGCCTTTGACCTCAAAAGATTTATCGTCTAGACATTAAGGCATTCCCTACAGACATGTACTGCACTTCTTTTGTCGCTGTTTTCCTCCAAGAGCAGTAACAGGCATGCAGACAGGCAAGAGAACGTCTTAGGGTCTTAGGTTTGGTTTTGGTTGGGGTTTTTTGGGGGGTTTTGGTGTGGGTTTCCCCCCCCCCACTCCGGTCCAGTGCTACAACTTGAGCCGCTTCAATTTATGCACTGAGCTACACAGCTGAATGCCCTAATCCCTTGGCTAGTCAGCATTATAAACACAAAATCGAGGCACGAAGATTCCAGTTAACGCTTCCATGTTCTACAAACTATACAAAATATTGGTTAATTATTCATTCCCAAGTTCGCTTTCCTGTTTTTTATGGCCTTAATTGTCCCATCCCTACACAGTGTTTGCTGTTACAGCCACGTCTGTTGCTTTGAGCGCTCTACCACCAAAGGCAGCACGTGCAGTCCAAAAAGCATCACGCTTTGATGCCGCAAAAGTTAGGTATGAGTGATGGCTATCGCTGTTTTATTTATTTGCAATTAATACACACCCGGGGAACAATTTACAGCTGGTTAATTCGAGTTACTTATTAATCTGGCTTCGACTAATAGTCAGTTTCTGGCTGTTCGTTTCCCTGAGAGGAGCCTAAATTCCTCCCCTGCAGCTACTTTCGTACAAAGGGATGGAAGATAACTTGATTTCCCACCAAACAGCGGTAGTACGTTCCTCGGTGCTGTTGTTATAAATAACTAGGTACACGCAGTGTTCTCAATCCTGAACTGGCTTCCCCCAAGGCAGACGCAATGTTTACGGGCAACTTGCAAATGTGTGGAGAAGGGGAAGTCTACGCGCTGACGGCTGGTACCTGTTTCAAAACTGCTGCCTGAGACTTTATGGACCAAGCAAACGGACTGTAACACGCTGGTGTAGAAACAAGACATGTCCTCTGACGACATCTGCGCGAGATAAGGGGAGTCGCAAAAAGCTCCCTTTGTAACCTCAGATTTGCATGATGTGCTTTCTCCCCCGAGGAGGGGAAGTGCCGCAGAGTAAGTGCAGACGTAGACAGATATCTTGGGAAAGAGTCCTAATTTCCTCTGCAGCTTCTTCGGTCGGCTCATTTTGTCGTACAGTGATGCAAGCCGCTATAAAAGCCCCCTCCCTAGATCACCCTAACGGCCGCCACCCACGGCAGCAGCGATCGCCCTCCT
>VYZV01010247.1:310-91848 GCA_013401275.1 Pandion haliaetus
CCCGAGAGGGGGTCCAGGGGGGGGGGGGGGGGGGGGTCGTGCAGCTCAACCCCCCCCACCCCCCGTGTCGCAGTATGACGGGCAGCCGAGCACGGGGCCATCGCCCGCCGGCCACGGGCAGTGCCTGCCCAAGGACTACATGGTGGAGTCGGTGCTGGTGACCGTCTTCTGCTGCCTGCTGACCGGCGTGGTCGCCCTCCTCTACTCCCACGAGGTAAGGATGGCGCTGAACCCACCCGGCATCTCGAATCCCCCTCCCAGTGCCGCGGGGTCTCTCCTAACCTCTCCCCTTCTCCCCTTCACGCCAGACCCGGGCTGCGCTCAGCCGTGGTGACATGGCTCAGGCAAACGTGGCATCCAAAAAGGCCCAGTCGCTGGTCCTCTTCAGCCTCCTCTTTGGGTTGTTCGCCTCCATCAGCTGGGTCATCTACGTCCTGGTGGCCCTGTACCTCTGACAGGGACCCCGGGCCTCAGGGACACGGCGTGTACCAGGGGCTCCTTGCGGCTTACCACGGCCCGGGGGGCACGGGCAGGTGGAGCGGCCACAGTTCCCCCATGGCATTGCTGGGGCTGCTGCGGGAAAACGGGTGACAACAAAGCGTTATCGGGGCTGAGGGGCAGCGTCCGTCCTTCCTGGTGGGGCGAGGAGCCGCCCCGGAGCCACACGTGCCTTCGCCCACCTGCTCTCAGCCCCATGGGCAGGAGGAACCCAGACCAAAGCGATGCTGGTGCTGTGTCCCACTGGAGCCAGCTGCGGGCAAGGAGCCGTGTCAGAGCAGCGGCACCACGTACGGCATCAGGCTCTGCTGCGGGATGTCAAACCCTGTTATCACGGACTGTTACTTGGAAGTGCCAAATGGGACTCTGGTGCAGAGGGAGTGTCTTGTAGAACTGGGGCTGGAGATGGAACAAATGGCCAAGGTGTAACGGAGAGGCCAAGGCGTGCAGCCGCTCCGCCGGCAGCTGCTGCTCTGGGCATGTGAGAAGCCCTCACCGGTAATTAATAATGTGAGATGTAAACCCATGTATTTAGCTTCTACGGTAATTTTGCACACACAAATACACACACGCTGTATTGCCACCTTCTTGCTGCTTCCAGATTGAAATGAAATACAGGTCTAGCCAAAGCTTCTGTTTTCTCTGCACACCAGGGACCTCCCCTCCCTGCCCTGTGGCTTTTGTCCACCACAAAATTCGGGGTAAGTTCTGCTGTCATCGGTCAAATCAGGGTTTCTGCCAAAAGCAGGCGGGTGCCGGGACTCCAGCCCAAGCAGGACCCTGGGGAGAGCCCGGGGAAGGGGAGCCCGCACCGGGCCGTGCTGGGGCTGCAGCAGCCCCAGATCTGGGGGTGCCTCTCGCAGAGCTGCTGCAGGGAAGGGGAGGACGAGCCGCTGGGTCTTCCAAAGGCTGCTGCGATGAGCTGAGCGGGGATGTAAGTGTGCCCCGGGCCAGGGCCCGGCTCTGCCCACGGCCACGCTCGCGTCTGTCTCTTGGGGGACTGTGACAGAGCCCGCAGCCCCCTCGCGCTTTGCCGGGCCAGTGGGATGCAGCATCGCGGTCCAGTCCCGGTGAGCGAGCCAGGGAGGGGGGGCTGGGGGCACGGTACGTGCTCGGTCAGTGTCTGGGCATCCTCCTCCCGAGCTGGCCGATGCCAATTCTTTCCAGAGGAATTTTGAACCCTGTCCAGGACTGAAATAGCGCGGGAGCGTGCTCGGCTGCCCAGGCCGCCGCAGGAGTTATTTATAGCCCCCCGGCACGCGGCTGCTGCATGGGCTGGGCTGTGGCTGGGCACACACCGGCCTATGTGTGTTTTGGGGAGCCGAAACCCCCCGACACAGGGGGCATCAGCACCCAGTGGAAGGTGACAGGAGCAGATTATCCCCTCCCAGGTGTAGGGCTTGTACTGGGGAGAGACCATCTCAACAGAGGTAAGGAAGAGATTTATAGGGGAAAAATAAAAGGGAAAAGGACCAAGGGCAGAAGAAAAACGCCGAGGGGCACATGAGAAAACACGAGGCCACACCAGTGCCACAAGTGGATTCGATTGTCACTTTAATCCACAGACTGCTGCATGCACTGTAAACAGGATCATCAGGCAGGTTTGTTACTGGTGTTTATTCGTCTTTTATATAAAAGTTACAGGTCTGAAATGTTTGCAGGAAGATGCCACCATCGGGATGGGGTTAGTGGTAAATATATAATACAACCGAACAGCTGGGGGTGGGCGAGGGGCCTGGGAGCGGGGCAGGGGGCTGGTGAGCGGGGGCATCGCTTCTCTTCGCTCCCTGCCCTGCGCAGAGAGGGGATTGAGACCCCTCCCTCCCCCCAAAAGAGAGGTGATGGTCTCGAGGACGCTGCCTGGCAGGCAGGCGCACGTGTTCGTGGCCGGTCTTGCAAAGGGCTGCTGCTCCCCAGGGGTGCTGCTCCTGGGAGGGGGTGGGGTGTCTACCGGTCAGCAAACCTGAAGCTGCTCTGGACAAGGAGACCCTTCTTTAGGGTCCCTCCAGCCCTGTGAGCCTGGCCCGAGGTCAGGACACAAGCCAGGAGCCGTGGTCGGGACAGCCCGCTCGGCTGCGGATGGCCGCAAAGAGGAGAAGTGGAGGAGGAAAGCCGGGGGCCACGGCCCCACCACGCTGGATGAGGTGCTGCGGCCTTGCAGACCTCCCGTCCCCATGCCATGGGCTGAGACTCTGGCTTTCAGGGGGGCTGGTGGAGAGTGGGGAGCGAGACCCCCCCCCTCTTTGGTGCCAAGAGGGCTCATGGTTTCAAGCACAGGGAAGAACCTGGAAACAGCTCCCGCTCGCCAGCGAGAGGAGGCGAGCATCCCGGCAGGGCTGAAGACAAGGTGCACCCTCCTGTACCTCTGTGGCATCGAGCCCCAACCATGAACACTGCACCCCCACAGCCCCTGCACAGGGAAAGCGGAGCGACGGGCTGCGGTTTTAGCACTACCACCACTCATGACACTTCTAGAAACAGCCTGTGCCACAGCACACTGTCCAAGGGAGGTGCTCGGAGCTGGCCGGGGGAAGCCTGCATCAGACACGGGGTGTATTTGCCTTTTCACAGTCTTGCCATATCTTTTTTTTTTTTTTAAAATCTTATTTACAAAGGAAAACACAAGCATTACTTCCTGCATGGAAGGCTGGGGAGCCTTAGGGGATTGCAAAGCCTCAGCTGGACACGACCCAGGGCTCCAATGCCCTTAGTGCCATAAAAACAAACCGGTTTTGAGGTGTTCTGGCTCGGATGCCACATTTCAGCGCAGGAACGTCCCCACTCCTCCCGTTCTGGGGTTGCACAGCATGAACTAGTGTTGGACCCCACGCTCTCCTCTCCCAGAAGACGCCCGAGTGGGTGTGGGGGTGTCTCTCTGCACTTCAGCATTTGGCTGCTGCGCGAGTCCTGTGCCTAAATCTTCAGGAAAATAATGGAGCTGGGTACAAGCCTACAAATGGGGCAAGACTGCTGTTGCTCCCTCCTGCCACCCGTCAGGCAGAGCTGCCATCTGCAGGGAGCCAGCTAAGACTTTGCAATCTGTTTGTAAAAGGAAGTGCTTGCAACTCTCATTCACCCAGAATAAACAGAGGCTTTAGCAAACACAGAGCTGCTACTGAGAAATAAGGTAAGGATGCCCTGTTAGACACCCTGTTTGTATTCCTTGCAAGCTGCTGCCCCAAAACCGCAAAATTTTGTCAGATGTACTGCAAAAACCTGTCACCACGAGACACAGTGCTGAGAAAAGCCTCGCGAGGCTGCTAAAACCTACAGCGTACGCTCAAACCCACGACCACGCTGTAAACCATCGGATGAGGACAGAGGAGGGATGTGAAATGGCCCGGCTGGGGCTGGACTGGGAAGGATGCCCTGGGTGGGACACAGAGAGAGGACAGAGGGGCTGAATAAGGCACACCAAACAGATTGGGGTTAACGCTGTGTGTGTGGGAAGTGAGACCCCCCCCCCTCGCTCTTCCGTGCCGGGCTGCCCCTGCCCTGCAGGCTCTGGCACAGCAGGACTGGGGAGGGGGATCTGCTGGGGCTCCTGCCAAAGTGTGGATCACGAAGCACAGCACCAAGGGTCAGCCAGATGGGGACCCCCTGAAAAAAACATTTGGCAACAGTGAGAGGAGAGAGGAGTGGGCTGGAGGGGATGGGGCAGCTCGGCCAGGCACAGGGCTCGTCCCCAGTTCCCATTTCCAACCCCAGAAATGGACCCACTGGCTCCTTCGCTCGGCTCCTGCACCCGCTCCACAGCCAGCATCCATGCGACCGCCCCGAGCCTCCGTTCTTCCAGCACTTGGAACAACATTGTCACTGGTTGTGAATTTTATACATACTGTTTTGCGCTTTTCTTTTTTTTCCTATAAACCCATCGGTATTCAGACATGCATCAAAAAAATCCCCAATGGATTCTAAATACTAGTATTTACAGTCTCGTATACTACAGCATTTACTGTGCAAAAGCTAGTACCATCACTAAAAGATACGGGTTCACAGGGCAGGTGAACCGCAGTACCTCGGGTAGTCAATGTTTCCAGGGTTTGGAGGGATTACCGTTGCTTAAATAACGAGATCCGAGAGGAGGAGGGGGATACGATGACTGGAGATGGCGGGTCCCTGCCCACATTTTCAGTGCCTCTTCCGTATCTACGACCAGTGCCTTCCTCCCATGAAGAAGGCGCCAGAGATCTGGGGTAAACCAAAGACCCCTGTAAACACAAGCAGCTCTCTGAAAGCAGAGATCCTCTGGCAGGCAGCGGGAGACTCTTCCATCCTCATCTCCTAGGGATGAACACGTTTCGAGGTGGCATTGCAGGGGAGACTCAAACCCTTGGTTTCCACGGCTGCTGCCTGCTGAAGACCACTCCGCAGACAAGTTTGTGGGTGCTGAGCTCTTGCTGACCCTCCTTTGTGGATGAAAACAAAAGCCCGGGTATTCCCAGATGCAATCCGCCACCAAACCAGTAACACCCTTGCATGGGACCCTCCTTCCACAAATCTCTCTCCCCGGGTTTAAAGCTGATTCATGGCACAGAGGGGCGGGAGGAGAAGGAGGGCGAGTGCAGCGAGCACCGGCTGATCTCTGCCCTTCACGGCTGACACATGCCGTCACTTCTTGCCTGCTGCCAGAGCCTGACATTCACACACCCAGGGATCGCTGCCAGCTGGGAGGGAGGGTGCGTCATCCAGTAACAGGTACAAACATTGAACTCCAGTCTCATAGCTGCCCTTGGTGCGTCTGCGGAGCAATTCTCCTCGCTCGCACAACCCCTCCTCCTAGGTTTTCTCTTCTCGGTCTGTTTTCCGCCTCGTAATGTTCCGAGGTTTGATTTTGAGGGACAGTTCCCACAACGCCTCCTCAGCCAGGTGGTCGCTGAAATCGTTGAAGAATGACACTATGTCGTCATTTCTTTTGATGTCGTAATGTCTGGAAAACCACAGAGTAGGGCGGCAGTTAAACAAGGGGCTACCTGGGCACCTCTCCCAACTTCAAGCCACCCCTGCCCTGCTCTAAGGGACATCCAGCGCTGTGGGGTCTGCATTACCTGAGCCCAATACTTGTGACTGTGGTGTGGCACCAAAAAGGGGAAAAACCATCAGGCCCATTACTGAATTGGGGAAAAAAAAAAAAAGACCCTATCACACTGAAATCAGCAGTCAGATCTGCTGCCTCTGCTGCAAGACAGCATTGAAGAAAACCCTCCATGACCTAGAGAACATAGGAACCAGCAACAACATAATCTGGAGGAAAAACTGTTGTCTGAAAGAGAGTAGTGGCAAAACTTTACTGCACTGGATTTCAAAACTAATATAGGTAAAATGTCTTCACAACTTTTAGTCATAGCCAACCTAGAGAGGGAAGGAGACTGTGACCAGAGCCCTGTCCTTCCAGAGTCTCCTTACATCTCCATCATGATGCTTTGGCCTTAAGACTCCCTTCCACAGGGTCTCCCATGCCCCAGTCACAACACCCCACACCAGTCCCCACCATCGTGCCTCTCTGCCCTCCCTGTTGCTGCACTTACACTTGTTGGAAGCACCTCATGCTGTCCAGGATGTTAAACTGCTGCCAGCGCTTGGAAAAGTTCACTTTGCTGTCAATGTAATCAGGGTTTCCCAGATGAACAAAGGTCAGGTCCTGCAGAATCAGGCCTCTGAGAGAAAGGGGCAGCAAGCCAGGGAGTAAGCAAACAAGTACAGAGGTTAGTCACACAGGGGAAGGACAGCCACAGGCAATCTAACGGCCTCCCACTGCTGCCACCATCAGCATTGCAACTTGAAACTAGAGGGAAACATGCCCCTGGCAGCAGATCCAAAGGTGTTCAGGTGCAACGTGCCCACCATGCACAGCTGAGGGACCTCCGAGGCAAGGCACTCATGGTCACGCTAAGGGTGCTGAGGTTGCTCATTCACCCTCTATGGAAAGGAGGGCCAGGCTGGAAGAAGGTCGCAGTGAGAAGTGCCTGGGTTTCCCTCACGTTGAGGTTTCCCTAGCAAGGGGGTCTGCGCTCCCTTCCTCCCTCTGCGTCCCCTAGTTGGCCACGTCTCCGCACAGCCCTGCTGCAGTTCCCTGCCAGATGAGATGGCATGTACCTATGCAACCTCTTCCTACAGAACTCCTTCCATGGATGAAAGCAAGACCAGAAGTTCTACTGGTGTAAACCCAGAGCAAATCTGGTATCTAGATCAGAAGGCCCTTACAGAGAAGGGCAACGGCTTCAACCTCTCATCTAGAAACAGGATGAAGCAGCATGTTTGACAAAGCAGACTCCTCATTTACCAGCTCTTGCAGCCAGCAGAACCAGGGTTGTCGCAGAGGAGCAAGCAGCAGCTCGAAGCTATGGGATCCATTGCACCTCAAGGGAAAATTTGTCTTTCTGTGCACAGACCCCAAAGAAAATATAGTTAAAAAGCATCAACTGAAGATCCAGTCATTTGATCTTTCCTTTGCCATAGTCAATTGACAAAAGCCTTCTTTACAAAAAGATAGCTGCCACCCTTCCTTCCTATGCCACAGGACAAATCGCTCCAGAGAGGGCCTGTGGGTTGATGTGGCACATTGCCATCTTACTCTAGATGTAGGGCAAAAGGCGAGAGCTGAGTTGAGGAGAAGCTGCTAAGAAATCCTTGAAGGAACCATTTTAACATGCAGAAGTAATGGCAGAGGAAAGAAGCTACCAACTCACAGGTAAGGTATGCAGGGAGGCTCCACATCAGCCAGAGCTGCTCGGTAGGCGCGGAAGGATGAGGAGCTGTCGATCAGTGTGCAGTACTCAGCCAGGCCCTGGCAGAACACAAAGCCCACTTTGACACCACTGCTGCAGACCCATTTGCTTTGTAACCTCTCCCCAGAGAGCTAGTGCCATCCTGCAAACACCTCCAACTGATTTACTCAGCTTGACCCCGAGTGCGTATACACAGAGCCTCACTGCCTTCAGCCTCATCAAGCCTTCGGTTTGCAGGGAGGAGGAGGAGGCTGTTCACACCCGTGACTGCGCTGGCACTCCTGCAGCTGTCAGAATGCCCAGCCATGCTGCAGGCTTCCAGCACTGTGGCATTATACCCACTGGAGAGCAGTTATCTGCCATCCCTCCACCCTGGGACGTTACTGAGCTGTTAAAACCACTCAGCTGTTTCACACCGTTACCACAGTTATCTTTTCCCCCTGAAGATGACAGCACTCGCTCCTCCTCACCTCTGAGGTTTGTTTCTGCCACTCCAGCCTTCGGATGGGTGCAGAATCCAGTGCAGAAAGAATGGCCAGATAGGAATTAAAATTATTCAGCTTTCGTAAGTGCTGTATAGAGAGAGAATATTCCAGTTACTCTAGAGATCTGAAAAGCCTTCTAGCATCAAACAACTCTACCAACCAGAAGGTCCCACTCCTCTGCTCTTTTAAGGAGCAGTGTGTGTGATTCACAGCAAGAATCAAGCTGATACCTTCATAATCTTTATAAATTTAAGAAGCAGCCTCTCTCGGTCTTGGGCTTTCTCTTGCAGCATAATTATTGAACGGACCCTGGAAGGACAGACAGAAAAAAACCCAGAAAGATAAACCCACTGAAGCAGATGTCAGATTTCTTGTTGTTTCATTTACAGAACTGCTAACTGATAAGGATGGATCAACAATACTGAAAAGTTCATGATGCTTCCAACTTAAATACAGCACTCTAATTAACAACAAAGAATAATTTCAAGGATGACCACAATAACCCTTCACAGAGTGCATTTACTTGCAAGGGGAATGTTTGTTTCAAGGGCTCAACAGTACTGACAGTAATTCCTCCAGGTTACAGTGCCCCCCACAACCCTCCTGATTTTCTTTCTCTTGTGCTCTGGGGTCTTAAAAAGTGTCCTGCACCCACTGCCTGGGCAAAAATATACATTATCCCGCTTGTAACAAGGGAACCAGTGTGCAGTTCAATGCCACGGTTGCTCCTTACCAGTAGGACATGTTATTAAAGTGCTCTGTGAACTGTGTCAGGTTGGGGCTCTTCTCTTCATTTTGCTCCTTTGCCCAAAGCAAAACTTCTGGGATCTGCCAAGGAAGAAGAGAAGGGTGGGAAAATACCACACATTGAAACGGGATTTCTGCCTCAAGATTCCCAGTCGCAGTCTGTGGTCACAGCCGTTTGCTGACTCAGGTTCAGCTGTCTCCTACAACCCAACAGGTGTGCTTGGAGAGCTGGCAGGGAGTACCAGAGATTGCAGAGGGTATGTGTTCAAATCCCTCCCACCGCCCTTACCCCATCCTCATCTCTGTACCTCAATTTTATAGAAGAGTTCGGCATCTAGGAGGGTCAGCTGCTCAGCTATTTCATGACTGTGGAAATCATGCAGGGTGCCGGGCCTGCAGGAAACAAGGATGATGCGTAAAGGCTAAGAAAATCTGACCTGTTGCCTTTCCTTTCTTGTATTTTGGACTGAGAAATCTCTTGTGTCCTCAAGAAAGGGATGCCCTGCCTCTCAAAGGACCAAGATATGGTTCCATGCATCTTTCCTCACCTGGCTGCCACACCACGGGCTGCAAGAGGCTTGATGGAATTGGCGTAGCTCAGCATTTTTTTCTGATCCACTTTATCAAGGATATTCTTGCGTAACACTCTGGCGAGGCTCAGCTCCCCATTGCAGACCAGCCGGAAGACCAGGTCCATCAGCAGCTTCAGAATTTCCTCTGTCAACTCCACTAAGCTGAGAGAAAGATGGAAAACCCAGGGAAGGCATCAGAGCTACGACTCTTGAGCTACAGAGTTTGTATCTGTACCGAGTCTTGTCACTCTCTCTTACAAGCAGAGCCGAGTGACTGAAATTCCTCCTCTTCCCAGCTCTTCCTTTCCCAGAGATTCCGCTTTTCCTGGTTATTTAAAAATCACTGACCCAGTTAGGACACACTGAGAACCTGCTCTTCCAACAAGAGGGTTCAGCACTACAGGTGTCTCGCTGGTCAAGGTAGGGGATTTCAGCTGTCATCACATAGATGGGGTTTAAAAAACACATCTTCGTAACTGCCGGACTTCTGTACTGTTACTGACCCCACATCTCCCATCCTGAAACAAAGAAGGCAACTCACCACAGCTCATCCACCACTCTCACCAGCACGAAGAAGGTGTTCTTACTGACTCGCTTTTTAAACGTGTCTGGGAAGTGGCAGAACTTCTCATATGTTGGTTGCAAATTAAAGAATCAACTTAATGTGGTCAGACCAGCATCACTGCAATTAACAGCTGCCTTGAGGAACATTAGAATAGCATACTACTCTGTCTTGACTGAAACTGGTGTTCAATTTCCAGGAGATGAGGGACACCGATGTGGCTCTAATTAACATGGTATTAAGCTACCACCAGCTGCCGGTAGCAGGGGTGCGAGGAGGTACTTACACCTCGCAGAACTGATGCTAGAAGAGCAGGTGTACCACGAAACTGTTCTCTCTAAGGTGGAATTTAATGAGTAGCACTCCTCTACTATGATCTCCCCCGCTGGTCTGTGACATCTGGTCTCAACAGATCTCAGATGTCACCTCTACCTTCCTCACTGCCCAATTTACTGCAAGGAGAATGGTGGCAGGGGACACAGCACAGGTTGAAAAAGCTTCTGCCAGGTGGACAAAGGGAAAGAGAAAAAGGTTATCAGGAATGCCCCAGCCAGTATTTTCACTGACAACTGCTTGCACTGAGATTTGCTGTGTCCTTGGCCACACTGATCCCAGCAGGAGCAAGGGGAGCAGTGGCTCTGCTGCAGATGGCAGTGATGAGCTGCGACGCAGCAGAGGGTGACGTCAGGCTCCCTTTGACGTGGGCATACAGGACCTAAGCCCACAGGACCAAAGCCCACGAGGCCTTTGCACTGCCTGAACCGAGACACTGACCTGCTCAGCCGACAGCAAAGGGAGCCATGGGAACAGAGCCAAGGGGAAGGAACTGCAGGCAGGGTGCTCAAGAAGCCTTCTCCATATGCTGCCAGAAATGCTAATGCTCACCCTGCCACGTAGGGGCCCTCCCCTTGTTAGCAGTTAGAAGCTTTGTTCAGAACTAGAAGGCCAAGAGGACATTATCTCCTGTGCTGCATTTCTTATAATAAAAGAGAGAATAGGTCTTCATGGTTTAGTCATCTCTAGTGTTAAACTACACCTGCCCAAGCAGCCCCTTCAGAAGGCAGGAGGCGGCACGATCTCTATTCTAAAAACAAGACGTCCCAAACAAATGACCAATTTCCCAGTGATGTACAGAAAATCTGAACTGCTATTCTCCCCTGCCAGGGCCCTCAGGAGACTACTCTCAGGTCCAGTACTCTACCCTGCCTGGACCTGCCCAGCAGCATTTCCCATTTGCAGTGTGCAGAGGTGAAGGAAGTCCTGCTTGGGACACCTCCAGGGCAAGCACATTACTGACCACGTTGTCAGCAAGCTTTTGAGCAAACGACTTGCCACCAACTCCCTCCACGATGACTGCTTGTCTCTGATTCCTGGTGGGGGTGAACTGCCACTCAAGCAAAAGGATATCTGTACTGTAGCTTCTTGATGAGCTCTTCAGGGGTAATAAACGTCCTGTATGTAGTCAGAAAGGCTTCACAGTACAGCACCAGATCTACAGAGAAGGACAAGAAAGACACAGTCAACCCTGCTTTCAGAAAAAGTAAGCTTCTTGTGAGGTTGAATCCAGTCTTACAGGAAGAGGACATGGATTCATTTTGACACAAACAGACTTTACAGAAGTGCTGTGCTGTTGTTTCTTACCAGCAGATGGACCCTACGGCACGAGAGTGACACTGAAACTGCCCTGTCCCCACTGGCCTGGCTCCCATTTGCAGCACCCAGGCTTGCTGCTTCACTTACATGACTACCAAAAGGATCAGTGAAAAACACCTGTTTGTGGGACAGGAACTTGCAATAATGAGTCAAGGAAAAAATGTGGTTTAGACCTTGGGGATACTTTAAAGAGAAGATCTGATGGCGAGACGTGGGTGCCTGTTCTCTGTTTTTACTGCCTGGGCAGCACAGAAGCCCGCAGAAAGACATGGTCACCCTTCCCTCCTGATCGGGAATGCATGTTTCGACGTGATGATGATATAGGTGCTGCAGACCCTCTGCCCTTGCTACATTCCAGGAAATCTGCCCCAGTACAGTGTAAATATAAGCTTATTTTCAGCCAAAAGAAAAGTAAATTGCACTGCAAAACCT
Source organism: Pandion haliaetus (assembly GCA_013401275.1). Taxonomy (NCBI): domain Eukaryota; kingdom Metazoa; phylum Chordata; class Aves; order Accipitriformes; family Pandionidae; genus Pandion; species Pandion haliaetus. The sequence goes on from VYZV01010247.1 coordinate 11,988, forward strand.
GATGCTACCGTGACCATGACCCTGCCACTATGCAGACTCTGACGTGGTGCATGCAGACAGCTTTTGTTTATTCATCTGCAGCAGTGGGTGCTACAGGCCCCAGAATTGTAAAGGCTTTGGCCATCATCATGGGCACAAAAGGAGGGAATTTGAAAAAGCAGGAACCGCAAATGGGAAAGAAGATCTAGGTCAAGACTGCAGTACACTTGCAGTCCCAGGTAAAGCTTGGTCACTGTGGACAGCAGCGGTCAAAATGGAAACTTATTAGCCCCGGTATAAAACCACGCAGCACTGCCGGCAACATGTGCAGTGGGATGGCACGCTACCCCTGCCCAGCCCACTGCAACCGCTGGCAGAGCCTTGTTAGTGCAGACAGGGGGAAAAAGCTTCTGCCCCGCCTGCCCAGGCGAGGCTGTACATGTAAAGCTTGTTTCAGCCAGGACAGGGATCAGCCCACACCCATGAGCTGTAACATCCATCCATTGTGCGTGGAGGGTGGGAAAGAGCAGGGCACAGTGTGCTAGTTATACCTCTACCCGCAGTGCTTCTCTTGGCAGGTGCCTGACAGGGACGCCGCTTCCTCCTGCTCTTAAATCGGAGAGCGCTGCTGCCTTTTGGTTAAAGACAATCAGATGTAAGCTCTAAAGCCGGAGGCTGGGTGGTCATGTCAGGGGTGAGTCCTAGGCCTCATCCAGCTGTAATCCTGCATTCACAGCAAGCGCGTGTGGCTGTGAGCACTTAACTGACCATGGATTTTATTCCTAAAGACCACAAGTCTCTCTTTATCCCTTATTCCATTTAGCTCTTTTAGAAAACTCAAATGGACAAGAAGCATCATGCAACAGGGCGTGGAGTTACATTTATTCTGGGTTCCCATCTGCCCAAAAGGCAACGTGAGGTAATACAGCTGGTCTGCTCTGGCACTTGAAGCTGCCAAGAAATTCATCTTTAAAGGAAAGCCTCTTAACTATACCCCTCTGTGCCGTTTGGCTGATTGATTTACAAGCCCTGAATTCTTCTCATTGTAAGCTTAATTCATTAACCCTCTCAGTCACCCAAACACTGGGTTAGCATAGCACAAATTCCTCCGTGCTCCATTCAGCGCAGCGGCTTGGCAGAGCCTGTGAGGCTAAGCTCTGTGACTATTCTGAGAAACGTGCTGTGCAGAGCTCCCTCCACCCAGCTGCTCTCCCCATCCGCACCGCTGTGCACTTAAAATCCCGCTCTAGTTTTTCCTAGTCTTGAGAGGTTCTCCACGGCTCTCACTTCACTGCTCGCAGCACCCTCTAAGCTCCCCATTCATGAACTGGAGGTCTAGCGCACATCCCTTTACCAAGTAGCTGTCTTTCAACAGGAACAGTAGGGAAGTGCTTCCAATGTGATGCTTGTTCCGGAGAACAGCAGGAGTAAATTGGAGCTTCTCTATTCCAGTTTCAGCATTTTTATAAGGGGTATTTCTGCCATCTCATTTAGACTGTTTTTTTTAAAATATACATATCTAGCCTTGGTGCAATCAATTGCTGCCTCCTCTCTAGTATGTTCCATTCTGGTCCTTTCTGCCTGGATTTGATGCCCAATGTAAACAGGGTAGCATAGCTGTCAGGGGAAGGATTTTCTTGCTAGCTGAATGGTGCTAGTAAGTAATTGCTAACACCTTATGCTACAGAAAAAGCCCTGCCATTTAAAAATGCACATGAAAGATATTTCCCCCTTGACTATCAAATCTCTAAAATACGAGCGTTGAGTGGTTCAGCGGGTTAGTGCATTGTGCCTTGCATCCTGGGAGATAAGGAGATCAATTCTGGTTAAGGCCATCAGCACAGATGTGTTTGGCAGGTTCAAAATCACTCTCTGGAAACATTGCAAAGCCTGTCTTTGCCACAGGTCTTGGGAAGGAGCTTCTTCCTGTGGGTGGTGACTGGGCTTAGAGAGATAAAGTGGGGTTTTAACAAATCTACAGCTAAGAGTTGCTATCCTCCTTTTTCCTCCCCCACATCTCCTTTCTTGTACTGTGGATTGCCTCTCTGAACTGGTCTGGGCGGCTACCAGCATGCAACTGGTACAGAGTGGGACCAGGAAGTGACACGGTAAGTTGAAAATAAGGGGTGTCAGCAGACCAGCACCTGGACAGCTTGCCCAATGCCCATGGGTACTGCGCTGGACCCAAACAAACACCCCTCCTCTCCTACTTTGATGCAACGGTCACTCCAGCAACTCCTACATCACCACTGCCCTGAAGTTCAAAGGGATCCATGCCACAATAGGCTGGTCACACCTCGGCAGGTAAGACACCAACACAGCACTGTCACCAACTCCAGTGGTGCACTTCGCCTTACAGATCTGGGCAAGGGCTACGAGGAGTTAATACCATCCCTGCTGCTAAATGGAACAAACAGACGCTTATCCAGCTTACCTCCTTTTCACCAAAGATAAGCACAACCCGCCACCCGCCCCCTGTCCTGGCCCTGCAACTCGGAGAATCACGAATGCTGTCCTCTCCACCGTGGCGCAGCTGCCTGCAGCCACATCACGACTGCGCACACTGCAGAGACGCAGAAGGCAAGCAGCAAAAGGCCGTGCCAGGCTGCGCTCTTCAGCTCTGTTTTGGTGCATCCACTGTACCTTTCCTGTCGGTCTCTGTTGCATGCACTAACAAAATGTCTCCGGATCCACCGCGAACATCTGGCCCGTCATCTCCCTGCAATGAGAACAGAAACACGTTAGGCATGGCCCAAGCTCCCTTCGGCCTGGTTTCCCATCTCTGGGGTTCAAGCTCAGCAACAACTGGCAGAGTACGCAATGTTCCTGGCACTGCTCACAGCACAAGCTGGGACATGGTCTTCAGTGCTGGGCTAATCCTGGAATTTGAATACAGCATTTGGTGTCCCAGATGAGGATCTGGGCTGATCCTCACTGGGGATCTCTGACTCCTAAAGGCCAGGCTGTGAAGCTCAGTGAAAGCTGAACCTTCTGTCTGCAGAAGAATGAACAGAAATGTCCCAGACTCCCAAACGCTCCCAGAAGACCATTAACAGAGCAGTAACACTGTGTGAACTGTCACAAAGTGTGGGATCATGTACCACAGTGGCTGTGGGTTGAGAGGTCATGCATTCAATTTGCATGTTCCTGGAACATCAAAACGTAGTAAGTTAATTCCCTAATCTGGAACCATTTGGCTGGAGGTCACCTGAAGCGATCCAATAACTGGGAGCACAAAACAGACTTGCTAGCTGCTTGACCCCTGCCTTACCACTCTCTAAAAACATCTTTCTTCTAGCTACTGCAATTCACAACTAAAAATATGCAACACTGATCTATCACTCAGCCAGCAGTTCCCATGCCGCAGGAAACGGCTTGCAGTGGCAGTTCTACATGTAGATCGCAAAGAAAAGAAAGAAAAAAAGAAGTTAAGGGTTGACACAGATCCGCTAGTCCCAAATGTTCAGAAATCACATTTTTAATTGTTCTTTAAAGGAAATATTCCTGCAGAGGAGACTGGAGTTGTGTCTGGCTTCCCTTAGCAATGTCTTTGTCATTTCAATATGCAAAACACTGAAAAAAACATGGATTACAGCCATGGAGCAGCTATGTTTGAGACGTGAATTTTTCAGGTGACCCTCTGGCAAGACTCATGAAATACTACTTAAGGAATGAGTAATAGCTTCTCACTCTCTCCTGCACATCTCGGCTGACCAAAGAACACTCCTAAAGTGCCAGTAAATGATATATTCTCTCTGTTTTTCAGACTAGCCCCCTGACAGTCTCAAAGCTTCAAAAGCCTGCATATTCCCTCAAGCTGCATGTCAAAGACAGCTTCATTCAAGCGCATAGTGAGCAAAGCTGTCTGGGAGTGCACCCAAGGCTAGAAAGAAAGCCATTTCTCAAATACAGAAACAGTTACTTTGGCTGCTCTTCCACATCAGTAATACAACATCCTGCTCAGGAAATCTGCTAAACCTGCCTTCAGACTGAAAGGCCAACACCATGAACCCAGACCTGGATTTATTGTGCTCAGGTTCTCAGGTGCTTCATTCCAGACTGTCACAGGCTGAAGAGGTAGGAAGGAGCAGACTGGGAAAAGGACACAAGATACACTGGTTTTTAAAGAGACAGCTCACATTTTGTTAAACCGTCGTTCATTGCTGATGCTCCCTGCCTGTACCAGCATCTCATGCTTTCACAACAGCCTGCACACATAAAGCTGCATACCACTTCTGCTGCAACCTAGTTTTTCCTACCAAATAAAAGCTGATGCCTTGCTTGTGCACACAGAGAATCAGACTTCAATACAGCATAAATGAAGGAGTATGAAAGCAAACCCTGAATGCACCTACCTCTTGCTTCAGTGTTAACCTAGCCATAATTTCACTGTGGTCGATAAGGGATAGCTCATCTACCTCTTCCTCCAACTGTGATGATTCCAAAGCATCTGGTGACTGTTGCTGCCTGTAAAAAAAAAAAGGCAAATACCCATCAGTGTCATTGCCCATCCAGGGGAAGAGATGCTGGGTCCACCCAAGCTCTCAGCATACAAATCTTTATTAGACAGTAAGTACACACACAGTCTGGAGGTAAGTCTTTTGCAAACAAGCCCAAATGTCTAGCTCTAATTCTGTTGCTTTGTGCATCTCTTGAAAAAGATAAAGATGAACCTTTAGGCCCTGAACACTTGTCTGCCTGCAGTTCTGGCAGACAGGATTTTACTCTGCCCTGCATAAGTACACACTTCCACGTCTCCTTAATCCACCAAATTTTTAGTGCACACAAATCTAAGCCCTTGCTCAAATGTATAGAGACTGAGCATACTCTACACATCTATAACTTAGCTCATGACCCACTCTGCTGCTACAAGGGGAGATGAGAGGCTCTCTTTCTGCAGGAAGATAGAGCAGAAAGCTCCGACCACTTTTTTCGTGTACATCCACAACTCTAGTATTCCTGCCCCCAAGGGCTGGTACTCTTGTGCCTGGACACATGCTCTCTGTGCCTGTATTCCTAAAAAAAAAAAAAACCCTCAAAAAACCAACANTGCATACTTTCAGCAGACAGTGAGTTTTGCAGAGCACTCTTGCATTGTTTCCTTCACTGCAGGGATTAAAGCCCTCAAACCAACTGCAGGAAAATGGGGGAGGGAAGTTGACTGTCATACACAAAACAATGCCGTTCTCTATTTTTGCTTTAGAAATGCAATTGAAGAGCAATCTCAAGCAGCAGGGAAGCACTCACTCCACTCCTCCTGAAGCCCATCTGTTACAGCTTGCACCTCTTCATTTACATAGACAAATGATAGCTAAGAGCATTAGAAGGGATATAAAGCATCCTGCTTCAGGGCCTCAGCCAGCCTCTGACTAGCAGGGTTAGGAAGACATTCCACTCTGGAAGACTATTTCCCAAGAGTGACACAGACTTTTTTTGCATGTTTCCCTGGAAGCAGGAAGGAGCAGCCAGTGTCAATGACAGGACTGCCAATTAGATGGACTTAGGATGGCTAACACAGGCTGCATTAACCCCTGCAAGCTCACTGAGTTAAGTAATGACAGCTTGCCAGGATCCTCCTTGTTCAGCAGGATCCCACTGCTCAGCAGCTGTGCAAAAAAAGTGGGCTTAAAGTTTAGAGAACATTGAGAAGGTTGAGGGCAGAACAGGCAGTCCCAAGGATGGTTTGGTAAGAGGGCAGGGCTAACAGGATGTTGGTGAGATTCTGTACCCTTCGAGGCTGGGAGCAGGAGGACCAGGGGAGTCAGGCTCACCTTTCAGCACCTTCTTTGCCTTCCTTCCCCATGGCACTGCTATTTGAACTGGAGTCTTTGGAGTGGCTGTCTTTGACAGAGGGAGATTCCTGCAAAGAGAAAGAAGTTTTTCATTACTACAGGGGGTCTTACACCACGGCTAGCCTTGCATTTACAGTCTGACTTTCTCTAAACGGCCCTTTACTGTAAATTCCTACAGAGCGGTTAAAGATTGATGCAAGTTAATGCCAAATGCCAGGAAAACACAGAAGTTAATTAGACAGGAAATTTGGGACCATCTCTGGAGACTAGTGTAATTAGTACTGTTTGCTTTTAACACTGTGAAATGATGCTGAGAGTTACAACACAAGTCAGCTGTTGTCTTGGATTTTAACCCTCTCATGACTTTCTTTTTTTCCTCCAGCCCTTACTGTTGAAACACACTTGCCTTCCGCTTTAATCAAAATGGATACAGCCAGCTCCAAGCTCTCCAGTTTCAGTTCCCCTCCTGGTCACAGCCCCCAAAACACCAGCCTGTTTTAGGGGGTGGATGCACACTGCTGCTCCTACCTCCCTTCTCTCCCATCAGAAGAGGTTATGCAACATTTCCACTTCACAATTCACAGCTGTGGAAATGAGGCTAATGCAAAAAACCAGAACCATCTGAACCCGCAGCATGGAACAGCATGTACAGAGCTCAAAGCAAAGATAGAGCATTTTAAATTAGCCATTTACTAAGGAGACAAATAGCCATGAACGGCAAATGGGAATATTAATCTAACTGCTGGAGTTCAGAATTATTTAACATCATGCAGACTGAAACTTGGAAATTCAACCTACTGAACAGACAGGACTGAAACCACCTACATGCTATCCATTTGGCCTGGAAAACACACTGGTGAGCTTAGGTTTCTTAGTGTCTGCAGAATTTTTCCAGACTATTATCTGTAAAGCCTCTTGCTTCAAAGTTGAGAACCAGCTCACAGCTGCCCAAAAGGATGGGCCTGCCTAGATGTGTCTCCTGAAGGGAAGTGATGGGAGCACTATCTCTTGGCATATTTAACACCAGCATGGATAAAGGTCTCGGAGACATCCTGTAGGAGATGTGCCTTCCAAGATGAGGGCGGGCAAAAAGATTGCCACAGACTTCTGCTGCTGTTTCCTATGACCCAACAGGAAGACAGTACCTCCCTGCAATGGAAAACGCCCTGTCTCCTCTAGGAAATACCTAAGATACGAGGCTTGAGTAAAGGAAGAAGCAGCGTGCGATTACAATGCTAAATCAATCACTTACTTTGTATTCAAACAGTGAAGGGAAAAAAAAAAAAAATTTAGAGCACATGGCTTTCTGTATTAAAATAGGGAAGCCAAAGCAGTTACAAGAATAGACATGGCCCCAGGACGGTGCTGGTTAGGGTGCAGCTTTCTGGAAGGGAACCTCACGCAAGCAGCTCCAAACAGACAGCGAAGCACAAATGAAACAGCGTGGCAGGAAAAGCCATCCCTACCACCTGCCGGGGCTCACCGCAACCCTGAAAGCATCGCCTGCTCTCCACCCGGACCGGGAGGCCACCCAAGCCTGCCAGCCAGGAGCGGGCAAGCAGAGGGACCGCCAGCAAGGGAGCCGGAGTAGCAGGACGGACACAGGAGCTCCACGGTGTGCAGAAGAGGCCGGTGCCAAGCGCGTCAGCCCCCGTGTGAACTCAGCATGCACCAGGCAGCCCCTTCCCGGTGTCCAGCCCTCTCCAGGTTACTTACTCCTTCAGAGCGAGGGAGTTCCCCGTTGCTCTGGCCAGAGGAATACAGATTGACGTATTCACCCTCACCAGCCTCCTCACTGGCGTTTTCACTCTAAGGGAGACAGGATGAAAGGAAATATGTGATGGTGCCCCCCGCCAGCACTTAATGTTAGTGAAAGAACGTGCCCATGGGCTGGGAGGAGAAGTGCTTTTGGCGGCTGCTGTCACCTAACTGGGAGTCCTTCCTCTGGCTCAGTGGCCAACACCGGCCACTGAGGCTGTACCTTCCCAGGGGTAAGTGTTTTCTGGTTCTTGAGGACTATCCTGAAGGCCCCAAGCTGCAGCAGGACAGCAGCAGGCACTGCTTTGCAAGAGCTGCCATGGACTCCACGTGAGACTGCGAAGATGCAATGTGCAAGTGCGAATTTCAAGGTTATGGAAGCTGAGCATTCAGAGGTTGACACACAAGCGCCTGTCCTACCTGCGCTGTAGTCCTGCCACTAAATGCAGATCAGCCCTGCAGCCCAGAGGGCATCAAATATATCTCCCAAACTATGCTACAAGCACAGACCAGAGCCATCACGCCAGGCTAAACCAAACTCAAGGGCTTCTGGGCTGTAACAAGGACCCAACACAAGGAAGATGCAACAGCAAGGTTGGGTCTAAAGTGTGAAAACCTGATCATTTACTGTCCGATCAGTGTCCCTCTTCCAAACTTTGTGAAGAGGCAGCATTAGTATGCACTGCGCTCACAACTCTAACCCCATCAACTCTAGGCTTTGCAGCAAACAAACGAGGAACTGCCTTGAAAATGAGGTGCTTAAGAAAGTAGCTGTAATGGACAAACCTGGTCAGCGATCTGCAAAACTGATCTGGGACCTCAAACTAGTAGTGCCATACCAGTGTGGGAACAGCGTTAGTCGAACTTCACCAACACGTGATGCTTTGCACCAACGTGCACTGCCACCAAGCGCACAGCTAGGGCTGCTGGTAACTGCAAAGAGCAAGAGCCTGGAGAGAGCAACAGGTTTATGCACAGGAGAGACAGAGCTGGACTGCACCCACTGCTCCTGGGGCTCACCATTGACTTAGGAGGGAGCAGGGTAGCAATCACCAAATCCTGCCATGGCAGCAACTACAGGATGCGATCCGCTTAGGAGCCCGTGTTTAGAAACAACCAACCTCACAAAACACTCCTTTACATTCCTCAGCTTTGTATTACAATTGCAGGAAGCTACAGCAACTTCTCCTCTCTCCTTCACCAGCATTTGACATTTTATGTTTCCTACATACGTGCTAACGTTTTCTCAAACCTGCTGAGGTTATTCCTTTTTTCTAGCCACCATTTTTATATGAAATTACCTCTCTGCAATTCACACACACATTTGGAAACTCAATTAGGTCACATTTGGCATGTATTAATACAAGAGACATTTTCTTTTAAAAAACAAATAAACCCAGCCTTGTGTTAAGGTGCATTATCTCTTTGGAAAGTCTCACCGAAGGCGTCTGGAGAGAATCAGTGAAAGAGGTTTCAGAAGGAAGGCAGACAGGAGCATTCCCGTTAAAGCTGCTCTCCTGAGAAGAGGAGTTTGGCACATCCACAGTGCTGGGTGACTGGCTGGCTGCGGCGGGCACCGCTAGGTCAGAGCTCTGAGATGGATGGATGGGCGGAAAAGGTGGGGTGGAGCAGGAGGAGGAGGTAGAAGAGAGGAAAGGAGGTATGGAGACTTGGTTGTGAGGCACAAAGTCCTGGGAGTAGGACCTAAACACAGATTTGTACTACAGGATGCAGAGACGTACAACACAAAAACAAGGAAGATGGAGAAAGGAAAGAGACAGACAAAAGAAAAAGTAATTAGATCGGCAGCAGCGTAGCAGTGATAGCACAAGGCATTTCTAACACAGGTACCTCTCTGTCAAGACGCCAACCCGAACAGAGGCAGCACTATTTTATCATCCACACACTAGAGCAGGAGTTGCTACCTGGGACACGTCAGCCAGTTTTTTCATGGAGAGGCATGTTCTTGCACAAACAGCAGCTCGGCTGCTCATCTCAGAGGGAACGTGGGCACCAGGGTGTTTACCTGCAGGTATACAGCCTTCACTAGGCAGGGGGAAAGCCTGGGTATCTCAGTACTGCTACTGACAGTGACCCTGAAAATCGCTTGAGTGGATGAAAGGATGTGAAGGCATACAGAAACCATGACTGTGAGCACGCTGGAAATACCTAGACAGAGAAAAGTACTGTGAGTGCTTATTGCTTTTCTGGGATTTTCCACAGGATCCAAATTTAAGATGCTGTTTGCTCCAGCCCTGTAATTTAACAGCTACTGTGTCAAGTCTGTTCCAGAACACACAGCTCCCAGGGAGGAGTGGCTGATACTGTCTTCAAAGTTACACTGAAGGATAAAGGAGATTACACCGCTACTCCTTCCCATTTGAGAAACATAGGGAGCAAAAATGATAATTGCCCTCAGGAGCAATGAATTCCTTATCAAACCGATCCTTTAACGCAGTGCCTCGAAGAGTCAGCTGAAGAGATGAAAAGAGATCATCTGCGTAAAGCTTTATTTCACTATCTCTCCTAATCATCAGATTACTGTTAAGATAATATTAAACAGGGTGCAGTGGGAATATATTGTGCCAAGAAAAACATGAGTAACCCTCTGTCTTTTAACATCTGGTGCTAGTAAGATTTGCCATCAGGGTAAATCCAAAACAAAGCTGACACCCATCAAAAAAAAAAAGACAATAATGTTAAACCCGCTGGAGAGGAGTTTATTTTAAAACCTGTAGAGCTCAACCACTAGCAAGATCTGTGTGGTAGCCAAGTGGACCAAAGGAAGAATCACATCATCCAAAAAAACCCACGCTGAAATGAAGCTGTGGCTGTTGCTCATTTGAGTGATCTGCTGCAGAAGGATGGTGCATTACAGAGCTCTCAAGAAGCACAGACACAACTTGCTCAAACCAGGTTGTAAAGCGACACCGTTGTGATGTAAAAAAGGAAGGGGAAACAAAGGCATGAATCGGAGAATTCAGGCTACATTTTCTCAGGAGAGTTGAACGGGTGATAAAAAGCAAAGCTTAGTCTGCTACCTGAGCTGCGGCAGAAGCATCCAGTTTGGCAGCGGTATTTTTGTTTCTACCTAGGAAAGATGTGAGCTTAAAAATCTAAACTGAGAACAGCCCCAGGCCAGAAGCCTGGACAAAAAAACTTTCCACTCAAAGAAAAGGAAATGTAAAGCTCAATGGATAGACTTTACCTTCCACCACCTTAATCCTCGAGTGGATGCCCTCCGCCGTGCGTGGAGTCTGGCACTGCTCTGGGTGTATTCTCAGGGCCCAAAACAAATTGCAGGTCATAATACAGAGGAGCAGAGGGAGATGCTTTGGAAAGAGAGCTTAAAAAGACTACTGAAAAATAATTAAAATGCAAATCCCTACCACATGCCTGTGGCTAAAAGGAGACTGGCTCTAGGACAGGCTCCTCTCTCTTCCTGCCCGTTTCTTTCTGGATGAGCAGCCCTGGCTCCAGGGACACTGTCGGCTTTTCGTGCTCCCTCAGTAACAATGACAAGTCTAATCTCTGTATTTACTTTCTGCCTGGATAAATGCTCTACATTTATTCATTTTCACTTGCATGGCACAAAACACTAAATCCCTCGTAAGACGCCAGGCTCATGACATCATCTTGGCTCAGCAGATTCATTATGCCTGCCCCGTCTCCCTGGTATTTCATGATCTCACCGGCGCTAATATGCCAACTATCGCCCCAAGTCCCAGGCTAGACCCCCAAAAAAGAATAGGAGCAAAGCAAATGGAAAGCCACTACTGCAGCAGCTCTCAAGAAGGCACTCAACGAACTGCTGTCCCGATAACGAGATCCTCTGCTCCAGTAAAGGAAATAATTTGCTCAAACAGAACCTATGTGCCAGCTCCCCTAGAGCTGGGCTTCCTGCATGCACATGAGACAGGCGGCATACGCTGTCCTTCACTATGTAGTTGATGGACATCTTCCACCGAGGAGTCCCAAGGGTTTTTGTCTCTGACCCGCCAAACCCAGAGAAAAAGCCAGGCTTTTGCAAAGCAGCAGTGGAGCTCATGCAGGGCACGAGTGAAAGGAAATTACTGTCCTCAATCAAGTCACTCTGGGACAGGCAGCACCCTGCAAAGCCCTCATGCTGCGTGATGGTGCTGGCAGGGTTAGTTCAGGCCAAATGCTGGCTGGGAGGCTCGGCAGCTGAGATGCTGCCTGGTACACTGCCTGCAGGCTGAGCTAGCAGCTCAGGGAGATGAATTACTGCTTCTGGAGCAGGAAAATTTGCACAGCTTCTGCCTTGCATAGTTTCAGAACCATTAATCCCAATTCAAAGGCAATTTAGACCTAAATATAACACAGTATTGCATAAATTTTTAAAGTTTGAATGCGGCTACGTTACTACTGACAATCACTATACATTCATCTCTCCTCGGCCTCACCAATACAGCTTTCAAAACAGTATCTTGGCCTTAGATGTGTTGAAAATGCCGGTTTAAGGCCCAGGTACCCAGGCAAATGCATTAATCTTCATTATGTGATCTGCGAACAATCATTTAAAGATGCAGACATGCTCTCAGCACGCTGTTAACAAAGGGAACAGTGTGCAGAGAAGACTTTGGTGAGCTGGCATTAATTAGCCAGGCTGCTCTTGACTTCCAATCTTGTTGTAAAGTTGCATCTTGTAGAAAGCGAGCCAGGGAGCCCTCTCCTTCCTCCGGAGCCTGCAAGCAGCTCTGGAATTTCAGCTATGCAGCCATGCTGGGACAAGAGCCAAGAATGAAGCATACTTTTAAAGGGGAAAAAAACACCCTGCGGTGGAGATGATGTCCATATGGCACCCATTCCTGCTGCTCCCCAGTCCGACCCAGCCCAGCCCAGCTAGCAGCTGCAGCAGGAATCGCGGCAATGGCTTCCACGGGGGTTTGGGTGTTGTGCATCTCTTGGAAGGCCTGTCATCCTTTAAAAGACATACTATTTTTTGGGAGGGAACAGTCCATTCCATGGAACTGTCACAAGCAAACTAGTCATCCTCTAGTTCTTGCCCCAAGAAATCACAGGAAACAGTTTATCTTGGAAAAAAATCAGTGCTTGTTTTAATCTGCTTCTTAAAGAGGTTTCTTGCAGGGTCAGTAAGGCCTTGGATATGGCTGCGCTGACACAACCTCCTACTCAATGGTTTTGCTTTAAGTACTTCAAAATAATCTCTGGGAAAGCTAGAAAGCAGGGTGCAACCAGATCCTTTGAGAAAGGATGCTTTCCTCTATCCAAACTCCGGCCACGCTGCCAGGGTCCCACCACAGGACTAGAAGATGGTTTCCCAGCACAAGTCATCCTGACCTATGACAGCAAATGGACAACACAGGGAGAAGAGAGAGAGATCCCTCTCCTCTCACCAGTAAGGTGGATTTAAAAAAAACCAAAAAAACAAACAAAAAAACCCCTATCTGCTGCTTGGGAAGTACTTTGACAAAGCATGCTTTGAGCTCGTAGCAATCTCGTCTCCTGGGAACAGCAGGAAGCTAACATGCATGGATCTGAATGTTTACCACACGCTGTGACACACAGAGGTCTTCCAGAGATGGCATCTTTCAACGTTTTCAATTTGCTGCCTTTGATTTTTTGCAATGGTCAATATTTTAGAACAGCTTTCCATCATTAGCAGCAGTGTCACAGGATGTCCCAAAGGTCAATGACATTACAACCATTTATTTGGATTAGATGGCAGGAGACAAGCACTCTAATAGAAAACTTATTTCAAGAGTAATGCTCCTCTACATTCACCAGGCATGGCTGACCACAAGTAACAGGGAGACAGGGTGTTTATATGCAGGGAGCCACTGGTTGCGACTCCATCCTAAATTCAAAGTTGAATTCAATTATATGGCTGTCAGAACATCTGCAGCATCAGCAGACACAGCCTTTACCTTTTAAGCACAGCCTTCTCGGTTACCCTACAAACTTCTGCCAAAGTAATCTGCGATCCTGCCAGACACTCCCAGATCAGATAGAGCATCAGACTTCCAAAACATGAAGCTATCAGAGGAAAGGATCAATCTTTTAGATCTCTTCTGCTAATGCTATTAAGAGAGTGACATGGGCAACGTGCCAGAACTGGATGCCCAAATCCTAACAGTAGAGAACTATGTTCACAAAATACTGGGTGTTGTACAAAACTGCTACGCCCTAAGAATATAATTGCACAGACAACTATAGGACAGGACTTCCTATCTCATGACACAATGCTGGGCTTCCAGGTACTTTTGCTAATGAGGAAGGAAACGCTCCTACAATGAATGGCTGGAAACACAGGCTGCCAACAGAATGGCTTCAAGCACTGCCACAGGAAAGGCAGCAACTCCTCATGCTTGAATGTTTCTCAGCAAATCCTCTGACCTGGCTGCACAGCTGACCTCCCTGTTTTTAAGTGATGGTTAGCACAGCAGATGGAAGGATGGGGCTTGCTGTTCCCTTGGGAAAGGGTCTCCTGGCTTCTGCACAAGAAAACACAAAATCCAAACTTCTCCTTAAGTGAGAGGTATTCTTGTACATCTTTGCAACAAAACAAATGAGGGCACGGGGCGGGGGGGNTGCTATCATGCATCTCTCATTTGAAACTAAGGAGAATTCAATCTGATCGCACCTACAGCGTCAACTCTTGTTTAGCTTGTAGACAATACCACCATATCCAGCAAGCAGATCTTTAAAAGGCAGAGCCTGGAGACAAAGAAAAGGCTCCTAAAAAGTCAAGTCACGCAAAAACCCATGACCTATGAAGTCAATAAGAGACCACTTAGAGAGACCTGCACAGAGACAGGTAGTGGTCCAACTACAAGAAAAATGTATAAACCACAGGAGGAAGTGGTTCTCAAGAAGCAGGATTCAGTGATGCCAGCATGCAACAGCACTATTAACATGACCATCCAGGCCTGCTGCGGGCAGTGGAAATGAAACACAAACGCAGCAGGAACACTAAACAGGAAGGGCAAAACAATACCTAGACCTCAGCAGCTGGTTAAATGGATGCAAATCTTTTTTCCCCCCTTCCTTCTGCTCCAAACTAAGGAGCTAAAACCTGCTTAGGAGAGAAACGAACTCATACACTATCATCTCCCAGTCCTGGTTCGTGGCTCCCACCATCGGACGACCATATGAATCAAACCAGCTCAGTCTCTGCTGAGGGCCAGAGCTGTGGCGTGCCTTGCAGCCTGGAAGTGAGCTACACAAACAGGGGCAAGGCGGGGAAAACATGTGAAGCACATGTCTGCATTGTGCGTGTCTTTAAACACTTATCTGACTCTCCTTTTCCTGAACATACATTAGCACACACACAAGAAAGAAAAACAGTTGCTGTGAATTTTCTGTGTGCTTGCTCAATTTGCTTAAAAACAGTGGGAACAAGCAAGAACAGAAGCGCTGAACTGGAGCTTTCATAAGGAAATCACTTGCGCCTTCTGCTGGAATCCAACAGCCAATCTGGTTTCTGGAAAATTACTGGAAATGTTTCTTAATTAAAAAGAAAACATAAGAAAAAACAGCATTTTGAGAAAGGCAAGTTATTTCTCCATAGTGGAGTATGCAGCCAAATCTCCACTAATAGCATGTACATGCCTCGGAGAAACAACTGCCTTCCTTGTTTCAGTGAGGAAAACATTCCTAGCTGTAACTGAATGCAAGACTTTCTGCAGTCTTTGGTGAAAAATACGTGGATGGATTGTCACCAGACTGATTTCCTCTACCAGTGCAGAGTTCCCCAGCTGCTGGGAAGTAATGAGATTTGATTCCTGCTGTTCGGATACCTGCTCACCCATTTCCAGTCAAACAGCAGAAGGAGTTAATAAACCAAATGACAGTATCTCTCTCTTCACAGGAAAAAGGGAGGGAGGTGGTCAGCTGGAGAAAAACTACTGCCAACAATCACCAAGGAGGATGCTTTCTTATTGCTTTCCTACCATCTAGCAACAGAAGGTACTTTCAAAAAAGATGGAATTCCCTAAAATGACTCGACAGTACAATCCAGTTGTCCCACCACTGCGGGATTTAATGGCGTAACTGTGCAAGGGATGGGCAATACGATGCTGCAGTTCCTTACAGTATCAGCCCATACTACAAACACGACCCTTGCTGGCACAGAGGCCAGACACGAATCAGACTCGGTAAAAAACAAGCTCAGCTTGCCAAACCTATGAGGTTTGATCCAGTTGCTCAAGATCTGCCCCTATCCAGTAAAAGCTATTACCTCTGACACAATTTCCGGCAAAGAAGGGAAAAATGCGATTAGTGGGTTGACAGAGCAGTGGTGGCTTCTGGACTGCAGCAGTGTCTGCAGCGCTGATCGGAAAGAAAAAAGTCAGGGTTCTAGAAAACAAATTCATACATAAAAATTAAGAGTAAAGATGCTCTGAACAACTTCACGTCTTTTTTGCTTCAAAACACTGTCTGAAAATAGTCTTTTTAAGCCCTGTAAATTAGTAGTAAGGCACTAGTCCTTCACCTGGAGCACAGAGCTAATGAATGGGCTAACATGCAAGACACGGCGTAGGCTCGGCTTTCCTGCTGCCTGCACGTGAACAGATGGATACAGGCCAGGCCTTCCCTCTGGGATCGATTCCTGCTGCCCACCTCAGGCCAGTCTCCAGGGAAGGAGAAAAGCACAGGGCACACTGAAAATTGGCTACGCTTGGCAAACCTGCAATGCTCACGTTGGGTCAATGGACAGCCATTTCGTTCATCAGCTCTGACTTCCTGGTATTGATCTAAGGAGGTTTTTGCTTCCTATACTGAAGGGGTAACAATTAATGTAGGAGACATACCATTTTAAGAGATCTGATAATCACCAATGATATTTGGGTACACAAGAAGCTAACTCCTCAGTTGGCTGGTGTATGAAAGGTGTGCTCTCCCTAGCATTAACTCCCTTGCTGGGGCTGGTGGGAAGCTAATGCTTATTTTTTAACAGGTTTATTGTTCACCACAGTTCTCACTTGAGTGGCCGTTCTCTGGTGAGAGAGGAAAAATGAAGACATGAGAATAAGAGAAGCAGAGCTTAAAGTGTTAGCGGTGCAGCTCGTGGCATCCCTCACGTAAAAGCGCATGGTCTTTCCAGCAGACTGCAAGAGGGGCTCTGGTCCTTCTTAGGGCTGAAAAGCAGGGTGTCACACTGGGAATGATCCAAACCTTGACAGCTGTTTCACATCTCTGTCTTATTAGGGATAGGGAAAATGGGATAAACCATGGTTATGGTATTACATGGGTCAGCTATGATGCATGTAAGGACATTGGTATTTTGCAGTTCGGAGACAAAGAGACACTGTCATAGTGAAAATCTCATTTTTGCCTGTGAAAAAATAGACCAGCCAGAGTCGTGAGCAACTATGAGAATATCATAATTTAAAGGCATTAATGGAAAAAATCACCATTTTTAATTCAGCTTATTTTCTTTGTGCATTTGACAGTGCACTGCCTAATTGTTCCCATTGTTCCTCATGCTTCAGCCATTTATTTTCCCTTTACCAAATCCTTGCAAAAAACAAGAAACAATGTTTTAATGAAGTTTTAACATTTTATAAAATAATATATTCAAAATAGTGTAGTCCAAAGCAAGATGAGAACAGGTCAGAAACAATTAAGTAGGTAGTAACCATTTAATCCAACAAGGACGCTTTTTTAAATGAAAGTGCCCACATATTTTTAGAACATTATACTATAATATTTATAGCCTCTCAATTAAAACAAAAATAGTGAAGTGCTTTTATCTGGTCTTAGAGTTCTGTGTTTTACTTGCAAGGTTCACTATCAAACAAGAGAGCTGTACGGTTCAGAACTTTTGTATTACTTCAGATTTTAGAACTGTTTGCCACAAATTTATGCAAGCACTAACCTTTCCACACCTCAGCCTTTTCATCTGTACAGCAAAATTATGATGCTGCTCTCGCACACAAGTGGAAGCCAAAAGCTTTAATTCATTGCTTGTGAAGGAGCGCTACTTGTAAAGTACTTGAATACTTTCTTCTTCTTCGGACCCACGATTATCACTAATTTTTAGAGAATGACTACGTATTGAAATGGGAAGACAGCAGTGGCACAGTAGGAAGATACCATTTTCAAATATTTAGTATTAAACCAACTGAACACTTCTGAATTTTCTCAAGTCTTGTCTGATAATTTCTTCTCCAGAAGAAGTCTAATTTACTAAACATCCAGGTCACTGTTGAAAAATAGCCTGTTCTCAGTTGTCATCACACGGCAATCAGAGCATAACCACAAAGTTTTACATGCAAACGAGCCCCATACTGATGAGCTGTTGGAATCCCATGGTTAGATTTAATTTCATTACATTAACACTTTGTTATTACTACCATTTAATTTAAGCAGCTGATCACAGACTTAAGCAGTGCTCTAAGATTATTCTTATTTTGATTTAAATCATTCTCAGCTCCTCCTGGGGATCTCTCTTCAGGCTGCTCACAAGTGCTGCAGGAGAGAAAACCCTGCTTATTCGTCAGCAAATCATACAAGCTTACTGAGCTTGTTTGGGACCACAGAGATGTGAAGGGAAGCAGACAAGCAAATACGAGACGAAAGATCTAGTAGAGGCCATTTTCTAGAAAAAAAATTAAGGAGCTGCAGCCACTGTTCCATACATTTGACTAAATCCATGTATTTCGGGGACAGCATCTCGTTATTTCTCCAAAGGCCAGATTCACACAGCAGCCTTTAATCGACTCATCCACATCGCTGACATTATGCAACGGAACAGAAAAGACTTTGCAGCTCCAACATGCAGCCTGGGGAACACACAGGTCAAAGGAGTGTGCCGGTGCACACAGGCCAGCTCTCCTTTGTCAGTCCCTCGCCACAAATGTCAATACCAGTGTGTATATAAAGTAATGAAAGCCACGCCTCCCCTGTGCTTCGTTTAGTAAGATTTACACACAGTTTTTCTCACCTGGGTGATTACTACATGAGTTCAAAAGCCCCTAAAAGAACCTTCACCTTTACCTGCAACCGAAAGCACAAGCAAAGAATTTGCACACAAGTGTTTCACCGACACAAATACGCACACGTGTTGAAGTGCGGAGAGCAACTCACCGAATGCACAGGAAAGGAGCTGTGCCGGCTGAGAAAGGAGTTAGAGACTGACATAGTGAGGCCCTGAGTGGCACCGGTGTCCTCGGGGGTGAAGGGCACTTTAGTTTGCTGGACACAGTAGGGGACAGAAGAGAAAGAAGAGGCAGCATAGGAGGCCTGCTGAAGAGGGGGAAGAAAGCGAGAGACAGAAGACACAAAGAAAGAGAGCTCAGAAAAGGCTATGAATAACAGATAAGAAATGCTAACTGTAAAACAATGCATATAATGGCTTGCTAAACAAACAGCTATTCATACAGTTCATCAGAGCCAGACACACCAATATGCCCTTCTTGAGCTCAAGAGGCATGACAAAAATCACAGTTCAAATCTTCTTTGTTTCACAAATCCCTTAAAAATAAACTCCTGCCTCCCCCTTGCAGTTCACCCATGGACAGCTGCTGTGGGGAGAGGCAAGCTGTTCCTTGCTGCCCTTTTTTCCCCTCACTGTGTGTGGGGCAGACACCCAAAGGAGGAACTGGCTCTTGCTTCTGGCTGCTAAGCAGCCAATTCTTGCAGACTACTATTTTTTGTGGCAACCTGCAGAGTGGGAACTTGGTCTCTTCAGTGTGAGCTATGGGGCCTCACTGGTACTGCTGAGATACTGGATAACAGTGATGTCCAGCCATTTTTCAGTCCAATCCAAAGTTATATATCGTTTGCACAAGAGGGAGATATTACACTGTAAGTAACAAATACAGTTAAGGAATTTATCCTGAATTCCACTATAGTAAGGAGTCTGAGGGAGGCTAATGTATATTTAGGCTTTCCCAGCTATGAGTTGTTGAATATAACATACAATGTTTCATAAATACGATCTGAAGCTCACAAGAAAGGACTTCCTAATTATTATTTTACAGAGGAGTCCATTCAGCAAAACTTGCCTACTGCTAAAGCAGCTGATGCCTATGCACTTTGCTATTTCAGAAACTCTCATGGCAGCAGGAGCAGAGCAACAAGCGTCTGGTGGCTTTTACGGTGATTGCTGAATAAGCCATCGCCTGCTTGCACCACTTTCCCAACAGAGAGATGAAGGTAAGGGTGGGAGGCTGCACTTGAAAAAACCTTTGCTTCAGGGGAACTGCAAGCAACACCTTGATGATATCTGCTTGCAAAACTACAAGAATGCTAGCAGGCAAACCTGTGACATCTTGGCTGCCCAGATAATGATTAAAGGGCAGCATAGAAATGCTTTGCTTCAACCAACAAATTCAGAAAAGGAGCAGAATTTCCCTTCTGCACAATGGCTACAGTAAATCTGTACTTTACACACCCTCACTCACGACCACGTAGACCAAGTCACCACTGGAAACTATCACTAGAGTGTAACCACCTCTAGGAGGAGGAGATAGGGCAAGGTACAAGTGACAGTGCAGGGATCACACTGACAAGGGGACCACAGACGCTGGAGAACTGCCTGTTCTTTCAGAGAGGAGTCCTGTAGACTCTTCAGTGTCCCTGCAGAGCAGATGGAACATGGGCGTTTAAGGTCTCATCCCCACAAAGCAATAATGCGCAAGACTCAGTTTAGCTTAGCTGGAAACATCACTTTATCTTTTTAGGACTCCTACCTGCAGAACAGGAAGGTAGTTATGCAAATCCCAAAATTAAGAGCTCTCAGTTGCTTTTCCCATTTGATTAAAAAGCAACACCCTGGGACAGTCAAACTTTAGCATAAATAACATGAAGAAATATTGCAACAGTTGCCCTCACAAACAGTTACTCCCACATTTCCTCCTGTTTTGTTAAAGCCATGGCCAATTTAAGTTAGCTACATCAGCACAAAAGGTGCTTTTTTTTTTTTTAAATACAGCAAATCAGATAATTAATATAAACAAAACCACTAAGGTTAGAGTTTAGAAAAAGAGAAAAGCAAGGAAGACCCTTAAAAATAAATAGGACAAAGTTCCCAGCTCCACTAAGGTTGGAAACAAAACTGCTGGTGCCATCACTGAGGCCAGGATTTCATTCCCCATGTGGAAAACGGCACTCGCTATAGTGTTAAACCCACCACTCAACACATACACACATGTGGATATGCCTTTTTGTGCTGGCAGTCTGGGAGGGCCAGCAGAACACTGAAAAACAGGTAAAACCCTGAATCACACAAGGGGACTAATGTGGAGAAAACATGGACGAGTTAAATAATGAGTATACCAAAGTTCTGTGGCTCTGGCAAAGACTGAGCCATAAAAGCGGTTATTATGTTTAAACGGTTATTATTAGTGGCATCCTTGACAACAGTTTCAAAACAGCATTGGGAACAACAGTGCAGCAATCTCTTGAAAATCGTGTTGCCCAGTGTGTCAAAATCTTCAAAGCAGTTGTCATTACACAAGCCTGTAGTCTGGCACAGATTCAGCCATGCCATGTGGAAGACTAACGCTTCATTTTTAGGGCATTTTAGGACTTTCAGAGCTTATGTGGAACAGTCTGAACGTGGGGTTAGAAAGGAGCCCAAAGTAGATGATGAAAAATGCCTAAAAACATGTTAACAAGATGACAAGGAGCATGATGTGGTAACACCAACGAGACATCCTCCCACCACCACAGCCTGTCAGAAACAGAAGTAGCAAGAACAGAGCTGTTCCTGGGAGGCTGGTGTGCCCTGCCACGGAGGGCACCGCAGATGTCACTCACCAGCTGCCGCTGTTTCGGTGGGAGAGCAGGAGGAGGTGCCAGATCTTGAGAGGGGTCTAAGCTGATAAAGGAGTCATTGAACCCATAGACTTCCATGAGGTGCTTGTTCTTCTGCTGGTAGATGTGCTCATTCTGAGGGGTCTGGTAGAACATGGACGGCTGTGGCTCTGAGTAGTCTTCCACAAACTGCATATACGCCATCACTGCAATGCAAAGAAAGGTCACACTCACTGCTTCTGGTCCGCAATGCTGCAGCTGCGACAAGCAGGCAGGGTGCTCATTCTCCAAGTAAAATAAGAGTAAGGCCATGCCACTGTCAGTCGGGCTTTGCTGCAGGCTGGGAGCAGCGAGGCATCTGCGCTGTGTTCACAGGTAGCTCACACAGTCAGTTGCCATCCACCTGGCATGAAAGGATCTGAAGATCCCATCCTGCAAGCCCGCGCACAACAAACATAATCGCAGGCCACAAACACATCTGACAACAGTTTAAGGAACCAGTGAGGTCTCCAAACAGCTACTTGAGAAGTTGGATTCACGGACGCTTAGCCCAAATCCCTTCCTCATGTAACCCATGGCAATTCTGAGACTATTCTCCAACAGCTAATGCCCAAAGTCACCAAAAAACCCAGAATAACTTCAGTCTGCTTTCTCGGAGGCACAAATCATCTTGTACAAAGATGCAACCTTGACAATAAATCTATAATAATTCCTGTGCCTATAATAAGCCTCATAACTGTAGTCAGCATGATTTCTAGAACGAGGAGGCTTACAGCCTTTTTCCATTCTACCAAGCTGATAAAACTGTTATCAGAGAACATCCACCTGCAAGACTGGGTGTACCTCTCCCTCAGCTATTTATATGCCACTGCCAACACTGGTACAAGATACTCATCTTCTAAAAGTGTCACTGACCATGCCTTCCTACCCCCTTAGCTCAAATTGAACACCCTTTGTTCCCATCCCTTTTTAAAGCACCTTATCATCTCCAATTCTTGAATCCAACTGATTCAAAAGCTTTTCTGAGATAAGGTTCAATGGAAATATTAAATGGGATCAAATCTCATTTAGAGACCTTTTCACCTGTACAATATCCTTCAAAAAATCAATGAAAAAAACCCACACAGGTCTGGCCATGCAGCTCTGACAGACGAGTAGTTACTGCTGCAAAATTTTAGTGTTCGAGAGGGAGAATGACACCCAGTGTCATAGACTACTACAAACCCCCAGAATTATTAAGGATCAGAAGTGTACTTAATAAATGTAAAATGAATAAAGAACTCTCCTACATACCTGAGAACAGGAGCAACACATGTATTTAAGTGTCATAAAAAGAACTAACCAAGGCCTTTTTGTAAATATGCTGTCATGCACAAGATACTCTGTGATCATTCCTCCCTTCCTCCTGATAAACAAGCAGTTGTCAGTTTTTGTAAATCTGGTCATTAGGTGGCAATTATTCAGCTTCTGCTGGCATTTCAGTTGTACAGCTGAAATGAATGGATGACTTCAGTGAAAGCTATAAATATGATCACAATGCAGTATTTGCACATCATGAAGCTGGTTCCCACACTAGCTGCAAGGCAAAGCCCTCTGTTCACCTGCCAATGCAGATCTACAGGCCAGCCTATTTCAAACAGGATGCAGCCGTGCAAATGTATCGGCAGGAAGGAGTCGCTTTGCACCTGTCTTTTGCACCTTTTTTCAGATTTCCTCTAATATTTTAAACTCCATTTAGAAATGGAGCTAACACAGCTGCCCCTTCCCACAGAATGATATCCCTCCTCCAAAAAATAAAGAAAAAAAAAAGGTCGCGGCAATCAGAGCATAGGAAACCTCAGCTGATGGATTTCAATCCTGACCGGTAACACCTGTTGTCCTCATCCTGTGACCCCACATGGTCCTGCCAGTGGACAATCTGTTCATGTCCCGCAGTACTGCCAGCTCCTGTACAGCTCTGCCAAGGCTGCTGAAATTCTGACCTCCAACACCCCCTGCTACCCGAGCCTTGCTCCTCTTCCTCCTCCAGCTGCCCTCGTGCCTTCCCAGCACCACTTCACAGATGTAAGTCACCACCCTTGCCAGTTCAGACCCCTCCTTGAAGAGAGTGTGATAGGTTTCAAACTGCATGCACATTGGTGCGTTTTTCTGCCCGCTCATCTGCTGGTGTCGGCACTCATGCTAAAGCCAAGTTCAAATTTGCTCATGCATGTGAATTTCAGTCTAACAGTGAAAAGAACACATTCTGGCAATATTCTCTTATTTGAAGTCATGGTGAAGGAGTCTTGGTGTAGAAAATACAGAATTACTAAGATACTGTTTTCAAATATCAGTGATTCAGTTGACTAAGGTACTCCTATTAATACCCGTGCCCTGAAAAATGCCTTGGTATCATAGAACAACTTTAGAGGATAAGATACAAAGAAGGCTTATGAAAGGTATTTCTCTAGCAGCAAAAGGGAACTAAGGATCAAGACTCCTTGGAGAAGTGTAGAGGACAAGAGCTTGAGGGAAAAGACCACATTTTGAGAGCTCATCAACTGAGTAGGACAAAAGCCAAGAAGTCAGGCTTGGCAGTACTGGTATAATGCAGCAGATGTTCCTAAATTCAGACCAACCCTTTATGCGGAGTTACCTACAAAAACAGTGCTTCACTTAACATCCAGATCTGAAGACAACATTCAGGATTGATAGCTTTGAGTTCCTGGCTTCAGATGTCTGTATGACACTATAACTCAGGAAGTGTTGGTGAAAAGGGTATCACATTAGACACTTGTGTAAAATTAAGTTACTGTAACTCAAGGTAGTAAGCCCGAATGCTGTTGAGAGCCTTAACTCAATCAGCAATGGAATAATGAAGAGCTCTTTTATTGCAGCTCTTTATGAGGCTAATGCATCCCATCGTCATGGCAGCTCCCCTGCCTTGCTTGTTACAACTAGTCCAGGGCAGGTGAGCAGGTCTCTGCTTCTACTTTGTCTTCCTCTCTGTTTTTAGGTGAAGTGAAAAACAGTTGGGATGGTGAAATACAAACCTGGCTCAGGAGTAGAGACGGCAGAGTACAAATTAAAGTGGGAATCATTAAAATGCTGCCAATCTTGCACAGGAGAGTAAGGCAGCAGGCCCACTCCTGAGACTGCTGTGTGCAAAGGGTCTTCTCTCCTTGCTCGCCCTCCATCCCTTCCCCTCTCTGCTGTGGTTTTTAACAAGGCAGAAGTTTAAAAAGCAGATGGGAAATTACATCACCAGCTCAGATCAGGCTGCATACCCTGCAGCGACTCTGTGCAGAGGGAAGGATGGTGGCTGCAACCTCCATGGTGAGCAGCCAGGGTGGAGTGATACAGTCTCAAGGCAGCACCCTGGGACAGAAGGGAGGCGTGAGAGAGAAACCTCTCCCACCACATGCCCAGCTTATGTCAGTTCTGAACCCAGACAGAAAATATTTGAAATAAAAAAAACCCATAAAATCTCAGACTGAGGCTAGGAACACCTTCCCAGCAATCTGCTGGCAGTGCCTTGGCTGTCATTTCTGAAGGAACTAAAGCTGCTCAGGGATTCCTAGCACACACCGGCTCTGCCCACATGGTAAAGTCACAGGTATTGCTCAGAGTGCACCAGCACCGCTCGAGCCAGCTTGTCGTGCAGCTGGCAGTCTGCAGCTGGGAAGTGCAGCCGCTGGTCCTGGAAGCAGCACTCAGCTGCGGGAAACCGGCAAGTGACCTCTTCTCAGGAAAACACCCTTGGACCAGTGGTTGTCAGAGTCCGCAAGGAATTGCTAGATTATCAGCAATAAGGCACATCTCCAATATAGGTAAGGCATAGTAGTATCCCATGTGGAGGACTCACTGAAGGTCTAGCCCAACTCCTGGCACTGTGTCAGCAGCCCGTGTTACAACTGACCCTGCACAAGCCCAACAGATTTGTGTGCATGGGCAAGAGCCAAAATGATGGAAATTCTTAAGCTATACTGCACATCAACTCACTGGAGAAGTCAAGGTCAAATAAGCCAGTCTTTGCTGTCACCTCTGGGAGGAGAGCTGTTTTTCAAAGAGCTCGCATTATCCGCTGGCTAAGCCCAGACTGCCCTCAGCGTGGTTCCTGCAGTTAAATACCAGCTGCTTACAGGGCACCAGGCTGCATTTTGTTCCCACTGACAGGGAGAGAAACATGAGTAAGTGCCTCACCACTAGTTTCCAAGCTGTTTGTGGGGTGGATCTTGTTATTTCTGTCTCTGGGCTCTTCATGGCAGAAGCTGCTCTGTGTCTGTGTCTTGTACAGCAGGAGCACGATGCTGGTGCTCAAGCAGAAGTCTAGAGTAATTTGCCCTTAGCACAGTAACATGTACTCTTACAGCACAGTAAAATAACAATAATTCATGCCAGACTAAAAGGCTTATCACTACTCTGTTTAAATTATACAGAAGTCAACTCTTGGAGGTCCCTCTGAGCACAGCTCACAGCAATACACATGGTTAACTCAAGCAGGATTTGCTGTATATTACCAATAAAAAAACCCATCAAAGTCTCTGCTGCAACATTTCCTGCCAGCTACCAAAAGATGACCCACAACAAAGGGACTACAACCGAGTCCCATCTGTGTGAGCTCTAGATCTTTTTAATAAATTCATGCATCTCCTCCGGATCCCCCGAGTTTGTTGGGGTTGTGGAAGCAGCACTGCCTCACCTATGTGATTACACAAGAATATCTACATGCATCAGCCTCCAGGCAAAAAAATCCTGGGTGCTACCATACAGCCTGAGTAATGCTTTATTGCCCTTTAATGCTGAAAATAAAAGTAAAACTAACAACCACAGATCTGCGGTGTGATATACTGTGGAGTAAAGACAATCTAAAACAAGTTCTCAGTGTCACATGAATGCAATTAAAAAATCTGCAGCAGTCAGGTAGCAGCCCAAATACTACTACAAGCTTTGCAGCAAGGATGCTTTATCAAACCATCAGAGCTGACACCACGTTAGGCAACAGCTTCTAACTTTCCTAACAATGCAATCTGATCAATACTCTAAGAGCTTCTGATAGTGCCAGATGACAGATGACAATTAAGTCTAACATCAAAGGAAATTCACATACAAGGCCTTGGTATTGAGGTTAAAACTGTGCATGGGCAATAATGGAGAAGATAGCTTTTAAAATAGTTTTTAAGTAACTCCCTGACATGACATATGATAACAGAAAACAAAGACATGGGGCTTAAACAGAAAAGCAAACAGCCCAGGTCTCTCTTTCAACTGTCAAGTTGCCTCTTATCCAACATTCACCCAGGCACCTCCCCCTATTAAAGCTGCCTATGTGTACAGAGGTGCATTTCCCTGCATCCATCCATCTGCATGGTGTAAAACCACCTGGACCCAGCCTTCATTATTAATATGCAGAGCCCACAAGGACCTGATCCTACAGTAAGGAGGCTCTGTATCACAACCCCTTGCAGCTGGTACTGCAGGCAAGTATTTTGAACAGCACAAGCCATAACAAACAACCTTGGCTATACCCTGTGCCAGCATTTATTTCCTTTCTGTTGCCTACAAACAAACACCTCAGCTCCTTTTTAGCTGCTTTCAGTACTTTTTAACTGCTTGCTTACCGGAGAGGGACAAAAGTGATTTCCTGTTTATGGGGACACTGAACTACAAGATGACCATCACTTTCAGGTGGGTCAAGCCTTGTACTCCGAGTAAAATCCCAGAGGGTTACGAATGTGGACTGGTCACTAAGGGATAATGGAAATGCTTTTAGCCAATGCACTTTTTTTAAAAAGTGGCTAGCACAGTACACTACCATAGGAATGGTCGGAATACTGACCCTGCCGCATGACACACCAATCTCGCTTCCACCTTATTCTCAGTGAAAACGCTATAAACTGCAGAAATGAGTCAGAAGGCCAACTCAGCACTTTTGAATCAGCTCTTCAATTGGGCTGCCAGCCATACAACATAACGCTGTTGATCCAGATCTTGTATACACTACCTCCTCATGCAACATACAACTGCTAAGCAAGCCAACGACTAGTAAACTAACATCTGCTGGGTCTCACTATGTAGTCCACAGCCTTCCTTGGCAGATCAGTATGGCTGCTTTTTTGGCAAGAGGTTTCACATGTTTTCAGCCATGAACACTATGGAAATCAGAATCACGTCATGAGCTTGAGTTGCAGTCAGTACTGGTGTGCCAGGAGTCTGGCTGGGGATGGTGAGCCTTCACATTTAGAGGCTGCTCATTTTAACGATGTGGGAAATTCTTAGGCATTCAAAGGAAATGAGATCCTGTAGCAAAGCAGCAGTACTGGACACTAGGTTAATAGTGGTGTCTTGCACAGCTATGTGGGTGACTATGTTCCTATTGCCAAATAACTGCTCTGGCAATGCTCAGTTTTGGACAGAAAAGCAGCCCTTTCTCCGAGCTCTTGGAGAGCACCCAATTCTTTTCTGCAGTGGGAAAACATTCATAAAATGGGGGCGGGGGGAATGAATGGACATAAAAACGGAGGATAAACCAGGAAGATCTGCAAGGCAGAGTTCCTCAAAGATTCACACTCAGGTAAACAGAGAAGTAAAATGGTCTCACTACAGTAATGAAGATGCTCCCCCTGGGCCTGGATCATTCCTGGCTCCAGGAGTCACTCCTGGCCCGCCAAAGGATTCACACTTTCCTTCCATGCCTTTGACATTGACTAACTGTTTTTGACAGTCAGCCTCATGTAAGCAAGGGCATTACCTTGGGGTCACCATTACTTAGAGGTCATCAGAAGCACGACAACTGCAAGGAAAGGGAAAGGTAAAAGTAAAACCCAAACAAGAACTTGCTTACTGTGTTTGTTTTTCTTCTCTGGCAGAGGTGGTGGCTTCTCTGGGTCACTGTTAGAATCTGGAGCAGCAAAATCAGAAACGAATTCAACTGGTGCTGAAGAGTTTCCTTGCTGGAAAGGCAAAACAGCAGCAAATGGCGTGAAGGATACTGATGGGACAGACGCTGCATTCTGCATGTCATCCTCCGAGATGTTATCATATTGGGATGGGTGCCTCTCATAGGACACCCTGCAGCCTGAATTATCTGAAGTCTGAGAGGCTGCACTCCTCCTCTTCTTTTCTGGTAAAGCTGGAGGAGTCTCTGTTGGCTGTGCTGCTCCCAAGAGGCTGCAGAATTCCAGTGGAGGAGAGCTGCCCTGTGGGAGCTGGAAAGCATGTCCATGGAAAGGGGAGCCAGACTCACCCAAGGACTCTGGCAACGGGCTGAGGATACCTGGCACCTGCTGAGGTATCTGATCAGTATTGGAGAGGTCCTGCTGCAGGAATTCATAGTCCGGATCATAGTGATCCGACTGATCTGGTTAAACAGAGGGGACAGGAGAATGATGCATTAGTTTCTCTCTTTTACTGTTTAGTCCTTCTCAACTCTGCCCCTCCCATTCCATCAGTTAATTAATCAGTTCATTTAATCAGAGCAGTACTTTCTTGCAGCAGGGACCATCTTGCTACACCTTCTGTAACATCCAGCCTTAATAAAACTCTTATAATTATTTCTTTACATTAGCAAACAACTAGCAAAAATTCAATAGGTAGATCATTGCAGAGATTATTTATGTTTCGTGTTTATATTTTTATTTTCTTTCCTAGTACTTAGAAATAACACCACTATAATCTACCAGGACTGCCATTTCTTCAGAAAAGGCTGAAATCAACAAAACATTCCACTTGAGAGCTGAATGGAGTTTTAACACAATCACCTATAGCTAGGGAAACACATTCCCCTGGGCTTTTTCCTATCTGACAGAATATAATTCTGCACAGAACTGCCTGCAGCAACTACAAGATGACAGTTGCAAGCACAATCCATTTACTTCTGCATCACAGCTATGACAGCTCCCAAACGAGAGTGAAGGGGGCTCTTCCAGTCACGCTGGACAGCCCCCTGCTTACCTAACGTTTCACAGCTTGTGTTGCGGGAGCACTGACCACTGTCGCGGTCCAGAGAGGAGAGTTGCTCATCAGACTTGCTGAGTTTGCCGATGCTACTGCATGGCGAGAGGCGAGGAGATTCCCCCCCATAGGAGTGGCTTCCACCCGACAACCTTCTCTGGGCATAGCAGTCAACATCAAAATCCTTAAGCAAAAAGATCAATTCACCGTCATTCTTGGCAGCTCGCTAGCAAGCAAGATGCAGCTCAAGGAGCAAACACCTCACAGCTGTGCTAAGAAAACCAGGAGTGGAGAGGATCAGTGCTGCTAGCCCTCTCTAGTTAGACAAGCTCATCAGGACCCCAGAAAACCTCTGATCTGGTCAACAGCCCGTGCCAGGGAGCTCTGTGTGTTCTTGCTTCCAGGCAGGGCATGCTGTGACCCACACTGGACCTCACAGACACCACGAAGATGACAGAGTTCCTCACTGCTACACGTCTGATGACTCCTTGTCAAGACACTGATACTAGGTAACCAGACAGCAAGATTTCTCATTAAATAACTGGGGCTTTAGCAAATATTTTGTTAGCTTAGGTGCATGCAAAGGGAAAATAAGCTATATAGTGAGATACAACTTTCTGTGCCTATGACCACATTTCTATTTCAGAAATTACCTCAAGCTTATCAACCTGCAAGCGAACCCCTCAGGTATTCCCACTCCTGCAAAACAACCTAAGTGTGATTGTGCTAGTAACTGAAGAACCGCCACAACTTTATCTGGGTCAGCCAAATGACTGCAGAGGCTCCCTAAGCCAGAGCTGAGGCTTTGGGGATGAGGACAAGATTTGATTTTGGTGCAACTTAACATGAATCAAGTCCTCACTGCTCAGTTAGTAAGGTCCTCAATGTGTAAAGCAAACCCAGCCACTTACAACTGCACAAGCAGTGGAATATGATTAACACACACAGTCACAAGTTTTCCATTTTTCTACCAGAAAATTTACAAATTTCCCCAAAGCACCAGCAGTGGTCAGAGCAGTTGCTCAAACTACCACTTGGGTTAAAAGGTATTTTAAATTGTGACTGGATGAATACAGACTTCTGATCTCAATATGCCACGTGCTCCCTTGACTGTAAGTAAACCTTGCTGAGATCTCAGTAAGCTCAGCCAGCCGCTCTACGCTGATCTATTTGACACGGCAACACTCAAACCGCTCGCATCTTCACAATCTGCTACAGCTCAAGGCAACAAAGTTTGTAGCAATTTGTTAATTAAATCCAACAACACCGTAAAAAAAAATTAAGCTGTTCACGTGGTTTATTATACTGATGTTCCTGCCACTAAAACTCCTGCTCCACAGCTCTCCCGTACAGGGCTGTTTGGGACGAGCAGAGGCGTGCAGGGAACTGTGCAGCTGCAGGTCACGGCATTTCTCTGAGCTTTTGTCACAGTTCACAGCACGTTTCCCTTGGCTTTCATAAAGGGGTTATGCCATTACCTGTCTGTTGATTCCAACAGGTAAACTGGACCCACTGGTGGCTCGACTCATGGGGGCCACAACTGCCACTCTGGTTGGGGAAGGTGCTGACTGCCGTTTTTTAGGGGGCAATGCTGGTGGAGGGCTGCAAGACACAACAGGCATTGATGGTTCCATTACTCTTCCAGCAAAAACACTTTTAGAGGCTTCACGAGCTTGTTTTCTAGAAAGCCTTTGACTTGCCACGCTCAAAGCTCACAGGTCCTTGTCCAAAGCTGGCCAGGAGCTATTCAACAAAATGTATCCACTAACAAATATCAACTGAAGAACACTTCCACAGGTATGGTCCTGTTCCATGTTTTATTTTTTAAGGTTGGAAAAGAATTGGTATTTCTCAAACAAAAACAATTGCTGTTTTAAAGATAATTTTTAATGGAGCTGATTAGCACAGAAATTATTTCTTAATAAAAGTGGTGAAAATCCAAATTAGATGTTTTGGTTGACCCAAATATTGTTTCCATTCACAGAAGTCCCTCCTCAAACCTTCCAGGTTTGAAAAATGTTCAAAGTTTCAAAAATTTACAGAACAGGAAAATTCTTTTTCTGCCCTTTTACTCTCCTGGTGAACTTCAGGGAACAAGACGGTCAGTGTTGCTCTCACCATGTATACTGTGAGGCCCCATGTTCTGGCATGAATCTGTTTCAGACACACACATTAGCAGTAACTAGTGAGATTTTAACCACTGTACTTTTAGTTTTGCTTCTAATGACACATAATTCTGGTAATCATCAAGCCTGCAAAGTTCCCAAGAGCACACATATTCTGTTCCTGGAACATACCAGGAAATTTTTATATAACCCATGAGAATTCATAAAATACATAGAAATGTGATTCTTTTTGCCAGCCACAGCCCTTGATGCTGCATTGTCAAATTAGCACATAATATGTATTTTTCACACCATCCATTAGCACCAGTACTAGAGAAGAAAAACATCATACACACAGACCAAAAACCTGCAAATTGGGGGTTTTCTCTTCCTTCTCAAAATAGAACATAGAAACTTTCATGTGGTTACTCGCAGAATAGTGTAAGAACAGCCCAGTAAAAGATTTTTTTCATGCACTATTGGCTCCTTTCACCCTTTAAGCTGAGAAGCAATGCACGTGCAGGACAGATTGATAAATGCCAGCGGAGGTTAGCAGAACATTTCCCATTGGATACAACAGCACAAGACACTGTTGTACAGTCTGGTATTCACATAGTTTTAAATAAGGTTCTTACGAATTTATGCGGTGCCTCTCATGCATGGATCTCAGGGCATGGCACTATCCTCACATAAAAAGAAGGAAAGGAAAACACAAATAATGAAGGGTATTGCTCAAAACAAGACAGAGAGAGCACAAAGTCACAAACACAGTCCAGGAGCGGGGAAGAATTACTCTGGAGGACTGGAAATTCAGAGGCATCACTAACCCTCCTCATGACCTGTCTTATGCACACTTTGCAAGACTGTAAAAACCAAGAAGCTGGTAAGAGCTACTGGTATTCTTCAGTGAGGTGGTTGGCCAGTATTACCTGTTTTCTGCCACACGAATGCTAGGCAGAGGGGGTTTAGGAGGTGCAACTTCTTCATCCATGGAGTCAGTCAGTAGCTCATTGGATTGAGTCATGTTAGTTGTTTTGTTGAGGATCTCCATTTCTCGGTCTGTAAGGGGAAGTTCTGATGGGCTGCAACAAGCAAAATATAGATTGTAGATCATAAAACACAGCTGGAATGCAGCATGCTGACAGATTAATACGTATTTTAAATCATATGCAATATGAGACACACCTACAGCAGAAGGCAGAATTTGCATCTGCAGGTGGAATTCCACGTATATGCAGAACACAATGTGCATGTGTCGTGGCCAAGTGATGTTTCATTGCCAGATTTTGGTATCTTCCCTACCATTGCCTACTCTCTTTAAGTGGTCCCACTGTAATGAATGAGGCTACATGAAGAACACCATGCTACCCTCTGTGAAGAATAACTTTAATATCAGTAGCCAGAAATTATCCCTTCTATATTAGTCCTGCACACAGAAGAAATCCTTCTCAGTGACCCACCTGTCAGATTTACATGCTGGTAAACTGGGTTTAACTGGGCTTGTAGGAGAGGGATGCTCCTGCTTTTCAATCGTGAGTCTGACCAGCTCCTGATGGATGGAGAGAAGAAAAAGAAAATAATCATTATTTGCTGAATGCTGCACTCAAAACTTCCTAGGACACAAAAGGATGCTACTGCAGTGAACTCTTGGTTACCCAGTTTATGGATCAATGATGGCACAGACACAGAGAGAGCTGAGCTGGGTGTAAGTCTGACACAGAGCTGTACAAATGATGCAGCACTGCTTCTAAGGAGCAGTCTGCACCCAGCAGTAGTTTAGGAATATTTAAGTTCAGAAACCCTGGCCCTATGGGGATTCTGCACAAACCCACATATGTGTCTTTTTGCTGTGCCTCCTCTTTCCTCTATCGTCACAAATGCGTTCCAGTCTGCACAACTCCCTAGATAAAGGCAAATTGACTTTACATACATAAATGTAAGTACAGAAAAGTCTTACACAGTGGAGTACTTTGCCTAGCCAGTANCAAGTATGCATTTGTTTCAAAAAGCAAGTTTTCTGTAAGATGCCCAACAACAAATTAAATAGTGAACACCTTTATTAAAAGGCCTGCTTCCCCTGAAGCCATCTTTTAACATGTTAGTAATGGAAGTCTTAATCATTCAAGGAACTATTGTAGTGTATCTGTTATAGGCAGATAAGGCTCTGGTTGAAGAGATATGGGCATGATAATCCCGAACTACAAGTCTGCCAGCTGTCAAAACAACAATCATTCACGCCAGAAAGATGGAGAGAACATTTTATGGATGTCTGAAGCTGACAAATAGATCTACTGCTCACAGATACAAACACATGCCCTCTTACAGGGAGGCTGGAAAACTGGCAGTGCTTCCTAAAAGTATTGGTTTCCCAGCATATTATGCAAAGGAAACTATATGGGATCAATTTTTCAGTTGTTTTTGGTTTTTTTTAAAGCAGCCTGAAGTACAGTGTCATCATTCCAGTATCATCTTCATGTCCATGTCTGTTGAGCTTGGAAACAACTGTCATTGCCCTCTCAATGCAGTAACTGCAATTGGAATGTTGTCGTCATCATCCTTCTGAGGAAGGGAAATATTCTAGTTCTCGTGTTTTTATATAAGGCTCTATTTAAAGCTGAACTCCCATGGGTTAACACACACACAACAAGAGGAATAAAGTACTGCACTGGATATGCAAATGACAGCAGAGGCAGTCCAAGTGTCCACCACAGCTGATTTTGCTTTCAATGTTCCACTTACATTCCTGGTGTGAGCTTGTGCTCAAAAATAACGTACACCATGTCAACCAAAAACATGACAAAACACTCAGCTTTCCAGAAGCTGTCCTGGAAACCCGTACGTGGGGAAAGAAGAGCGAACACAAAGAGATGTCCACACGGGCTAATGCTATGAAGATGTTCCTGTCTGGGACAGACAGACAAGAGCGCTGGCTCTTTGGAACTTTGTGTTCTGAGATGTGCCCTGATCAGAAAAAGCACAGCACCAAGTTGACCACAGCTGACCAGCCTGGCCAGCTCCCACCTCCAAGGAGGGCCACATCCCCCAGAGAGGAAATACTCTGCAAGGAGCGACAGACCGACAGCTCTACTGTGGTAATGTATGTTACACAGTACATAGAAAAGTAAAATAATTAAGGCCCTTCAATCACAGAAGAACTGCAGTGGTAACACAGGCACTGAACTGACCTCAGACTTCTCTGCTGAGTGTCCCCAGTTACCCAACAGAAACTATTAAAAAAAAAAAAAATTTTTTTTCCTCTGTTTCATCTTCTCTTTCAGGATGAACAATCTTTAATTAAAAACTTGCTATTCCTTTTAGACTTTAGAAATTCCCCTATAAAGTCTACAGAACATCACTAGGAAAAACAACCGTAAGACCTACAAATCCCAAACAAGGCTTTTCTGTAAATCGGATGATTTGGAAATTACACAGTGATACCACTTGACTCTTCTGGCTGCAGCTGACACCATGCTCCGAGTCACCATCAGGAGTGAGTGATGACACAACGGATTGCCACCTTCCTGCCCTCTGGACAACCTTCCACTGCTGAAGAGGTTTCTGGATACTCTTGTGCAGTTTAATGGACTCAGCGTTGGACCCTGTGGGGCTATCAGGTACTCACCCGCAAGAACAGTGACGCCACACAATGTGTAAGAGCACAACAAGGGAAATAAAATGTATGGGCATTCAAACCAAAAGCCAAAATACTCCTTAAACATCCCCCTGAAAGGGCTATGGAAGGGAAAGTGTAATGTCTCCTTTTCCTCACCTTTCTTCACCACATTTAATACCTTAGACCAAACCAAGGCCAGCGCTGCAGACTGTGGTGGTGGCAGCTGTGCCACAGCAGTGCTGATGAGCCCCTGACACTTGGGGCTGAAGAGCTCGGTTTTCCTATTTTGCCAGTTGTAATGGACACCTGCTTGTCCACCATATGGGAGTGTAGGTTACAACAGTGGAGAAAAACAATCAAATTTGGCTCAAAAGTACCTTTAGAATGATTCAAACCATTGCGACTGTGAAAAAAACCCCAAAACCTCTCTGACCAGAGACATCAAGACATTGTATGATTCCAATACTCAAGAGGATCACTTTTTCCTCTAAACTTTGACAAATATCACCAGATTCCCTGAACCCTGACTTTTTTTCCTCTCTACTAACCCCAAAATGAGAACTAGCATTTGAAAATCAAGCCAAGATCTTTAGTGTACACACAGAGGTAATCAGCACGCAACCGAGCCAGATGCACATTATGCTATTCCTTATCAGCAAGTAAAGAGATTCCTGCAGCAGTAATTAGAGATAATTAAAGCCTCTCTACAAACTTATGCTACTTCAGCAAGCTGGAAATTCCAAAATGAGATGGATTTTTAAAAAGTTACGTAATCAAACCAAGGATTATTTCTTTTTCTTTCTATGTATGCCTAGCAAGGCACTAAAACCTGAGATCAAAACAGCAAGTAACACAAGTGAACAAGTGACTCCTTTATGCTCAGTTCTGAAAATAAAGGGAGAAGTAAGCACTGAAATGTGGAAGTGGATCTTGTGTGATCTGCCAGAAAAACAAAAAAAAGGCTCTCCACAGCAAAGAAGTGTCCAATTTCTCAGTTCTGCTTCCAGATCTGAAAGCTGGCTTGGCCCTTCTAAAATAAACCTTGTTCCTCGCTATGCAGTAGGAGGTGAGTGCACGCCACTTCCAAATGCTGACCTGTTGATGGGCAGACACATTTGCATCTACCCAGACAGCCTCACATCTGTTCTAACCACACTCCAAGCTGACCAGACATAAGCCAGCTCCAACTGGAAGGCCAAAATAACTTTTAGTCTAACAGCAAAGTAGAGACTGATATAGCCATGCCACTCAGTGGGGCTTAATAGTTCAGGCTCAGCACTGTATGGACATGCCTGCATCACTTCCAGCTGAGGCTGGCTCGCAGCATGGGCAGAGCCGGCATCTGAGACCTTCCCCCCATCTGCACAGGCACGCTACTTTGGCTGGAAGGCAACATGTACTGGGGGTTTAAATACAGCAGTATTGAAGCGAAAGGACAGTGGGTGTCCAGGTTTCATGCAATGAGACCACACAACTCTATCCTGGATCTGGTGGTAACTTGGCTCTCCATGGGATTGTGCAGATTCATTAAGTGAAAACAGAGTGAACTGCCTTGCTATTTGCCGGGGTACTACAGTTCAGATACCACAGCGTAGATTTTCACGCACTGCAAATTGCTGCTGAATTCCAACACTAACAGCAGCTGAGACTTTAGGCTAAACCCTTTTTCTCTATCCTGCTGTGCAAATTTAAGACCAGCTTTACTTTTCACATCTGGAGCTTGAAGTTAAAAGGCATATTGTGCAAAGTAATCCTGGAAAATCTGTCTTCTTTAAGTGAAGGTAATGTTTTGGTGCAAAGATACGTGTTTAAAAGGCTTGATAAATAATAGTAGATTCTAGTATCTGTGTTTGAGTAACATTAAAGAGATATTCAGAGCATGAAAACAGCACTCCAAGACTCCTGAAAACATGATAGCCAAAGCTTGGGAGATCCACTTAATTTTTGCATTCAGCTCCAGTTAATAAAAACTAAGCTGAGTTTGAGTACAGTGAAAGATGCCTGTTCCTGATACACTAATCCAGGTGAAACACCTGCTGCAGTTCTTAAAACACCATGCCAACTTTCCTTCTGTGCTTGATCTAAACATTCCCCTTTAGATTCAGCCCGGCTGTTGAAAGAGGCTTAACTTTCTCTACAGTTTTCAAAGTAAGATTCCCAGGAGATACGATGGTCTCCACTGGTGCACTGAGCCCAGGTCAAGCAAACTTTTAACTGGAGTGCTAGGACAGCTGAATGAACAACCTCCACAGCCATCAGCCCAGAGACAAGCCTGAGAAACAGAAATAATGGGTACCAAATAGCTTATGGGGAGGTAGAAGGAAAGCCAACAGCATTCCCTGGGTGGGGCAGGGAGGGAATGCTCTAAGCAGGTCTCACAAAGGATACAAAAGTTTCTGTTAAATGTTTCCATTAGTTATGTAAAATTAATCTCCAGAAAACTGAGATTAGCTCATCACCTATTCCACACCCTAATACAACTGCTGAAAGCAGTGATGTATCACTGACAAATCCCTTGAAATTATGTTAAAAGATGGAGCTGGAGTCTTTGATTCTGTGGGCATTGACAGGAAGCATTTCCATTATATTTTGCCTAGACAGAAAATATGCAAACTCTGCCTTCTAATCTGCCTAGGGGACTGGGAATGACTTGCTGAAAATTTAATACAATGCTCAATAAAGACTCACTGCTTCTTCCAAGTCATTCAAATGCCAGGGTGAGCATTTCAGAAGTGCACACTGATAGCCAAACCGTTTGTGCTAGTCTTTAACCAGCATTCCAAGAAGGATCATTTTGCTTATGGAGCAGTTGATTTAAGAGGTAGTTTACTGAAGGCAAGAATAGAATCTTTATATTTTACCTGCACTTAAAAACCTCTTGCAACTAGATCTCTTCTAAAATACATTATTATATACTTTATATAATATAATTTACAATACTTGTCTCATGTACCTTGACTCCATCCAGAACAGCTTTTATGACACCCTTCACTGTTGTCACCATCTCCTTGTCTTCTGAATTCACACCTTCCAGCATCACTTGATCAGACCAGCGAATTAGGTTGGCCAGACTCTGGTACACACGGCTATAGCAGGATGAGATGGCAGAACTGGATGGCAGGGGAGGAAATAGTTGAGAAAAAAAAGAACAAAATGAAATTACGGAGCTACTATCAAATGTTATGAGAGTGCTTGATTTAAAGTGCATTTCACACTGTTAAGAATGTGATTGTTCTCCTTTTCTCTCTGACATTCAGAATTTGTGTTTAACAGGTGACAAAGCCGGGGTTTGTCTGCTGCTGCAGTTGCTCTCCCGTTCTCTAGCACCAAATGGGATGACAATACAATCAACAGTTCATTCTCAGTTAACAGAATGAACTACCTGGGCTGCAGGTTAACACAGCCATGCTAAAAAGAAGATGCTTTCCATTTTAATTTACAGCTCTATCCTATGATTTAACTTCAAAGGTCAATATTTAAGTCCTCTATTTAAGTCTAAGTTATGTTATTTCAGTATTATCTATGATTTTCTTCTTCCTTATTAACTCTCCCCAAAAATGTCTTGGATAATTGACTATATTCATTCCTTTACAAATCATTTCCTCACTGTTTATAATGCCTGAAAATAAGTAATTAAAATCTGCTTCTTTACAGAAATTGAACTGAATGAATTTAAGGTTTGGAAGAGGAAGGGTGTTTCTTTGTTTTGTTTTTAATGAGAAGCGGAATTAAAGCTATTGTTCTGAAGGGGGAAAAAAAAGAATTTTGGAAGGATGACAAGTCTAAATAAAAGTTAACTGTAACAACAGTGCTCACAGGCATTTTCCTGGCCATTCTGAAAACACTTACTTCATTACTAAACAAGGTGTGTTAACAGTACTGCTGATGGCAATGCTTCAACAATTCTTTGTAAAGTTAAATCAATTTCAAACTGCATCAAACCCATAAACAGATAAGAGAAGGTGTAATCTCACAATCATTACTGATACAAGTGTTCCAAATCTTCCCATTTCTCTTTGGTATCCATTTTACACTGGCTTAACTCCAGTAATTTCATTATCTGTGAGGAGAGAATCAAGCCCACAAGCTTCAATGAGATTATTTAGGTAAATGAGGTTTGCAGGACTGGGGAAAGAACTATTGTCAAGTTACAACCAGGGGGATACAAACAATGGCAAGTACTTTTTTGTTTGGTTGTTGGGGTTTGGGTTGATTTTTTTTATTAAGCATGCTGCTTGCCATTTGTTCTAATTTCAAATGAAATTAGCTTGGTAGGAGATATTTCCTAAATAGGGCCCTCCCCCATCTCTTTCTAAGGCTTTGATTTCTTTGTCATTAATCTTCAGTCTGCTTCCTTCTAAGGAGGCAGTAATTGAAAGCCCATTTTGTGCTAGATTTAATTACTTTTTTCCTTGATGCAAATGCTTCCCCTAAAGCAAAAAGAAGTCCAACAATAATTGTAGGGCTTTCTTCCACACTGACACAAGCCTTGCTTGCTTCTCTTGAGGGGGATTTGCTATCAAAATCACAACCTTTGTGTCCTGCCACTACTCAAAATAAATAAAGTGCATAGGTAGGCATGAAAGGACATGGCTTTTTGAGAATGCCAGACCCCATTTTTTTCTACGAGGCTAAACAAGGCAGAACATACTTATGGGATCTGTGCTGTAATACATACCATTTCCAGAAAGAGAGACTTATCACTATGTAGAGGACTCCACTGACTACTATGAAAGTTCTGCTTCTATGGGTAAATATGGATATCCAACTGTCAAGGTTGCATTAGATCACTACTAAGAGAGAGGGTATAAGGAATTTGAAGAACAGAACTGTCTGAAATACTGCAGCTGCTGAAGACCACTTAGTTGATATTTATTTCCAGATAGATTCTTGGAAGGAAAGATCACCAAGCGAACACCCAGTGGATACAAAAATCAAAGCAAGTAACTATAAAGATGACATGTTCTATACTAAAAATATTTGCTGACATTTTACATGTTCTCCTGGTGTAAGGGGGAAGGTCATTCTTTCTTTCATTAAGTGAAAGCAGGTGCTTGTCAGGAATTTAATGGCTGTGGGAAACCTGATAGCAACTGAAGAAACTTTTGTGTCTGTATCCAGAAGCCTGATGAATGTTCCCATTCTAACAGCTATTGCTCTTTGTAGTTCTACAGATATAACCTAAATTGGATCTTGCCTGTCACAGCCACAGGTCTGATACTCACCCATTGCCTCCTTCATTTTGTACTGTCAGATACAACCCTGGCCTGTGCATTAGGGCCAAACACAGCTAAGCATCTCTGTTTGCAAAGTATTTGGCACCCTTCTGCTGTCTTGACCATACTATAAACCCTTCTTGCACCCTTCAGAATTGAAATAAGCATCTTGAAACAAAAATTTTGGAGACACTTAATGGGAAAACAAATAGGAACAGCAGAGACACTGGCAGGATTTTAGGAATCCAACACCTGCACTTCTCTGCCTAGTTTTGTGCTTTTCTCTGGGCTAATTTTGCGCTTTCCGTATTATTCAATGATGCTTGCTTGTTTTGTGTAAATCAATTACTCCAGTATCTATGGGAAGAACAGCAGCTATACCTCTATGGCTTGAGAACTCCACAAATCCTTACAATCCATGCTGAGCTTTGCTTTGGCAATTTCTACTTCTTTTCTGGCTTCAAACCCAATGTCTAACTGGTTAAAACATAATACACATAATCGTTAAAACATAAAACAAATAATCTGTTGAGAGTGCACAGGAATGAACTTGGACTAGTTAATCCACTGAAGTACATCTGTTTACTTCTCTTCTGCATCTGATCCAGTAAAATAAAAAAAAGCAGTTAGGAGTGCAGGCTCAGACTTCTCTAATATCAGGGTGGATAAACTGAAACAAAAAGGGATTTCTCTGAAGATAAAAGTCTTTTTCAGGTAAAAGCTATTGGATTTGTTAGCTCTTAGGGTATCACCATGGACTGCAGAAACAGTTTAGCATCTGAGGAGAATCTCCCACTATTAAATGATGAATTTCCGAGTTTATGCTAAGAATCAGCCCTTCCTCCTCTCTGAAACAATTCTGATTTGCTTTATCTTTCCATAGCACGGGCTTCTTCACAGCAGGGAATCTGCTTTTAAATTATGTTCGAAAACTATCACGTAATTAGTAAAAATAGCAGTCACTTTATTAGCCACTGCAGCATTTCCTATCTCCTGCACGATGTCATTCTTCAGACACGAGAAGGAGAGAAGCTGGGAGCCTGCTGGTCTGTCATAATCCCAAAACCCAAGAAGGGAACTTACCTTTGCTGGATGCGTGGATCAGTTTGCACCAAGGGTAGGATGGCTTCCAGTACCTTACTTGCTGAGCCTGGTAGCATCTCTAATACCTTCTTATCAATTGCCATTTTGTCCACTATAGTCTTAAAGTATCGCAATGCACTGACGACCTCCTTCTCCTTCTCCTCCAGCCACGACACATTCTAAAGAGGAAGAAAAAAGAAGAGAGATGTCAAAACCTCAGGGTTTTTAAAGGCAAGGTTACTTTAACTTACCTGAAGTACAGCGACACTGAATGAGGTACATTCCATAAGGACTGGAGAAAACCCCTTCTACCACAAACACTTTCAAATTTAATTACTACTCTTTCAAAAGAATAGTCAGTGCAAAATTGCACCCACACTTTAACTTTCTGAATTACGTGCATTTCAGACTGAAGGCTAATCTTGATCAGTTTTAGGCCAAGACTAACGCTACTGATGACGTGAAGGGCACTGCTTTGAAACCCACACATCAAACTGGGAGGGT
This sequence comes from Pandion haliaetus, assembly GCA_013401275.1. Classification (NCBI taxonomy): domain Eukaryota; kingdom Metazoa; phylum Chordata; class Aves; order Accipitriformes; family Pandionidae; genus Pandion; species Pandion haliaetus. The sequence continues at coordinate 53,716 of VYZV01010247.1, forward strand.
GAAAGAAAAAAAACAAAATACCAAGTGCAGGTAGTAATGATAATGCAAGAAAGGAAGCAACAACTGCTGTTTTTAAATAGAGTTGCTCCTCTGATGTGATCAAAATCCTTCTACCTTAAGCACATCTCACTATGAAAAGGTCTTCTCAATCAGTAAATGCAGTGGATCAGCCAATGGGAAAGAGAAGAACAAACCACAATCAGAAAAACTTCCAAACTCCAGAACAATCCAAACAAGATGCCTCCATTTTTGTACCCATGCATGATAGTTTCAATGACAGACATATGTGGTATTCACCCTTATTATTCTGAGTAATTCTTCTGACTCCAATATGCCTACTTGTATGAAACTAGGCTACAGTCTTGTCTCTCCATTGACAAATAAAAAACTCCCTTCCGATCAGTCTCCAACCTAAGTAATTTTGTCATGCTGCTGGAACAAGGGAACTCACACACTTTTCATGCGGACAGACTGTGAAAGCTAAGTTTTGGCATCGGTGAATGAATGTTGCAGAAGGGAACAATTCATTGGAATAAAGCTGAGTTGTGGTCACCAACCGCCGTGCCACCACCAACACTAGAAGAGGAAATTCAGAAGTGATACATGATATCTTAATGGCATCCTGGACAGGGATATTTTTAAAAAGTTTACCAGAGTATGCCTGGAGGACTTTTAATGCCACAAGTAGTTCCTAAGTGAGATTTAAATTAACTACTGAACACTGCTAGAAAAGGAGCAGAGAGCTTAGAGTCAGGTTTCATCCATTATCTCCTCAGTAAATTCAGCTTCAAGAATTAATGACCTATGGGCATTGTGTGCTCCCCATACTCTTGTCAGCCATTAAACTGCTGCTTTTCTGCAAAATCAGGCCAGCAGCCCAAAAGGGTTTAGGAAGAACAATTTATAGGCAGCACTGGTTAGTAATTTGGGGCCAGTTGCATAAAAGGATTAAAGTCCCAAGTTCTGTCTAGCTCCAACTTTAGAAGTCCAAGTCCCAGTCCAAGATCTACAAACTACCCTGTCATTTTCCATCTCATCTGGGAAGTGCCCAAACTCTGCTGCTGCTTCCACTTTTGACAATACTGCTTGCCAGGCATCTCAAGTTCTGCTCTGCAGCTAACAGCCACCATGAACTCCCTTGCTGGGGACCACCCTGGCAACTTGCTGATGTCAAAAATGACATTTCCCATTTTTCAGACATGTGCCCTCACCACTGCAGAGTTTATTCCAGGATATGGAGAGGCTTAGTCCCTCCCATGAAGGTTTTGCACTTTGTATGAAACAATCACAAATTTCAAGGATGAGAGCGCCTGTATATATTCCCTGAGCGAGTATGACTATGGCCCAGTAGTCACAGCTCTCAAACAGAAGTGAAAAAATGTGGATTGCAGTTCCTGCTCTGATGACTGTTTATGTATTTCATTCAACAACCGTTTCCTGTAGAAAGGCTTGCGCCTTAATAGCTTAAACACTCCTAGCGCATAGGAGGGATGGGCTTGCCTCAAGAGTTCAGGGCTGAGAATGACAAGTGGAAACACAAATCTTTCCATGGAGCAAATCAAGGGGTACAAATCCAGCCACCGGACACTATCTGGGACATAGCCCTTTATTTGCAAATTCCCTGCTAGCTCTTTGGGTGACATCCCCTAAGAGCACTTTTTATGAATCCCCTTCTGAGGTCCAAAGGTATCATATGTGTGTATACATGTGCACACAAACACACACAAAGAAAGCCTATACATCCTGCACAGGATTACAGGTTCTTCTACAGAGCTCAGATATATAAATGTTACTTGTTGCTACAAGGCTGACGTTTCTCATGTTTGCTGCTTTACTCACTGAGGCCTGAGAACAACAGCAATAAATCTAGAGAAAGGAATAATAACCTGGTGGGATGGATGGACATTAATATATTCCAGTGTCTGCATCTCACAATACTAATGATATTAAGTTTTTCCACCAAACATTTTAGTGCGTCCCTCATTTCATTCCTCAGTTGAGGCGAACTTGCCAGAGCAGTTGCCTTACCCCAGTGAGAGAGCAGAGCGGCAACTGTGGGGCTGCTAAAGTGGCAGGACCACTTGATTCACCCATTTCCCTTTTGGGCATTATATGAGATAAACTTAACATTCAGGCAAAACAGCATCTCCTCTCCACTCCCCTGCCTGCCTGACATATATAGATATTTTTGCATGATTTTTGAAGTTTTCCCTTAAATAATCATTACAAATGCATCATGTATGAGATACAGTTGACCCAGAAAGGGTTACAGCAAGCTGTACAGAATAAACCTGGTAACAAAAGCTGGAACAATCCCTTTTTTCCTTGCATTTTGGCAGTGCAAAAACCTATTATAACTTTGCATATAGTGTTGAAGGACACTACTGTTCCCACGGTAAGAATCAAAGACAGTGTCCAGGGGACAAAAGGAGGCTCTGAAAAAACCTCCCCCTATACTGCCCACATCTAGGTATAAAGGGGAAGAGGAGAAGAAGATGTCTGCATGGGTTGAGCATAATCTTCGGGTTATACGTGGTGATTTTACATTAATTTTTGGTATTGCTATTTCTGCTCTGCAGTGATTATCTACTTCAAGAGTATAAAAATAGCACCTTAAGTACTTAAGAGGGAGGAAAGGATGACACTTGGTTTATCAAGTGTGTCTTCTGACAGAAAATCTCCTGTTTGTCAACTGATGTTTATATTCCAGTGAGAAGCTGGTGACAATCCAGGCATATCCTCTTTCCCACTCCCTCCACGCAAAGCTAATGAGCTGACTACATCCAACTAAATGATTAGTTGGACAGTAGCTACTAAAATAGATAGGAAATGAGCCAGGAATCAACAATATTTCACAGTACAAAAATGTATACAGCTTAAATAATCATGTACGGTAATAAAAATTATTGCAAGTGCTTTGTTTTGTCTGTACATAAAAAAAGGTTTTACATGTTGAACATACCTTATCAGTAAATCCTCTTGCATTGTTTTTTAGAGGAAAGAAAGAAGAGCAAAAACTTCACCTATTATTAACATGCTAATACATACTTGCTATAGAACAGCATTTTAAAAAGGACTCTTCATTCTCTAATTTGTTTAATTTGTGGTCACATACCAATTTGAAGGAAGGCCTCTAAATTATCTCAATATACCATCCTGAAACATCACTGGAATTAAAAGCCTTCAAAGAGTACTCTCAGATTTTTTTTTTATTTTTTACTAGCAGTCAGCAACGCAAGGTGCTTGCCTCCCTAGAAAGCATATCCATAGCCTCCTGGGAAAAAAACCTACATCTTGGGAAACAAAAGCCTCGTCATCTTTCACCTGATGGTGCAGAATAGGGCTAGGAAGCCCTGCAGCAACTTCTCTGGGTGTTAAGCCCATCACACAGCGTAAGGTAACTGTATCTTGCTGACTGCTCTCAATAACACTACAACAATCCTCAGCAGAGATAATCTAAAAAAGCTTGCATGTCTGGCACTGCACATTGGATGAGACATTCAACAACAACTGGGAAAGATTTTGAATTACCACGAATAACCTCAACTGTTCTTAACTTTTGGCTTAGATTTATACTTGAAAACTGACTGTGACAATACTGTTACAGAGATAGTCCCCAGGCTACATAATCATGTCAGCAGAGGAGATAACACTTTGACAGGTTAGTGCTGGGAAAGAGTGGTGACCTCAGCTCTTGGAGGACTTGAAGTTTGATGGGTCTGAGGAACGGTGTTCTGGAATCAGCAGCTGCTTGAACACATCTGTTTGACTCTCCCTGCTGATGTTGTCAGAGATTGAGCACATCTTTGGACCAACTTCAACAATTTGCTCGCCTGGGTTTTGGGGGTTTTTAAATGGATCACGCCCCAAGATCAGGCAGTTACTTGGAAGCTGTAAGCATAACCATAGGGTGTGTATGTGGGGAGGATGTGTCAGGCCATACACTACATTCCATAATGAGATATTTAAATGCTTATGGAAGGAGGTCTCATCAGGCTCTCCAAAGGGAAGTACATGCCTTGGTTGCTCTTATTTTATATGACACAGCGCAGTTTATAACTAACCATAAAGTAACCCTGAGGATCCCTGAAAAATCTGCTGAATTCGGCAGAGGACAAAGTCACGCACTGGATTTTGATAAACTGAGTACCAGCAAGCAAGAAACCAGCAAGACTAACAGAACACGTCCTTCATCTGCTTACTTTGTTCGCTGACTTCTCTGGTGTTTTCACTGTCAGGTCAGCTTGCTTTCCTTTCTTTGAAGGTGTTCTCTTTATTTTTGGTGAATGAAACTTGCCCTTCAACTTCATAGTGAACGAGGAGAGATGGGAACGCTCAGAATCTAGAAAGACACAGAAATACATTACAGGATTAGGGTAAACTTGTTGAAACCAGGGATTTTGTGTTACAGCATTATCTGGAAGACCAGCGTATGAAGAACTTTGCAACCATGTAAATTTATTGAGTGGAACAGGATAAAAAAATATTTGTGGCTCTCCATTATGTTTTCAATCGCAATAGCACCATCATTTCCTGCTTCCCCTCAGAGGCAGCAACACTGCAGTGCAAAGGCAGGAACAGTGGGACTGCTACTGCTCTGTGCCTTGGACAGAAAAGGAAAACCACCTCTCTTAAAAGCACTTATCTTCAGCAGCTCCCAAAGTACTTTGCAAAGGAGGTAATCATCGTCCCTCTTTTGCAGATGAGCAACTGAGTCAAGGGGATGAAGTGACTTGTTCACAGACCTCTAGCAGAGCAGGGCTCCTGCCCGTGTCTTGGCTGCGGGTCAGTAGTCACCATGGGTGTGCAGGCAGGGTTCTGTCTGGTACCCAGGACTGGTGACTGCTTCAGGAAAGGAGAACACAGTCCAACATAACAACCATCCCAGGCTGCTGATCTCTACCCACTTGGTAGCATCACCTTTGAATGTGGCTCCACAGATAACCTGAACAAAAATGCCAGCCCTTGTCATTTGCAATGGATTTCACTTCAGATGTACAAGACAAACCAGAGAACAGAGGAACCGCTTCAATAGCAGGGCAACCTTGAAGGAGCTTAATTACAGAACTGCTCAACCCTTTAAAAATTTGTATTTTCATGGCTTTTTGAATATCTAAAAGCAGAAGTCTCAAAGGGTTGCAATCATGCCATATGCAGATTTACCACCGAAATATATTTTTATCTCTTTAGCCACAAAGCTAAATAAAATTAAGCTGCTTTGTAGAGAGCAATTTAGAATGAATTTTGAACAAAGAACACTTTAATAAATGAAGGTCTGAAATGCTCTCTAGTGACCCAGGTAAATCAGCAGAAGATACCTAACTTGTCTTTAACTACACTATCAAGAAAAGTAAGCAGTTTTGCTGTATGTTTCATTTTTCTTTTAGATTATTTGGGAATTGGCCGCACTGGCTATAATGAGTCAAAATGACACAGTCCCATGCATGCAGCACTGCACCACCTTGTTAGCATGCAGACTGCAAACAGAAAAGGCTGCTGAGTCAAATCTAGCACCCAGAAGCTAAATACCACACTGCAGCACAAACACAGCTCCTCATACTCAGAAATTACCTAACCACAACTCAAGGGAAAGAACCTGTGCTTGCCTCCCCATAAGGGTTGTCTCCCTTTAAACTTGGTTTCCTGGTAGCATGTTAAGACCCTGCTATTAACACCTTCACCAGAGCCAAACCGCCAGTTAGTTATGTCCTCTAGATCAAAATTTTGCAGCCATCCTATTAATGGAAGCTGCATCAGCACCATTTCTAGTCTGCCTGCAGACCTGTTCTCCATTTACAAGAGTAAATGTTTTTCAAAGTTTTCTTTGTATCATAAAGTCCTGTTTAAAGCACTGAAGATGGAGGCACTAAAAACCATGGTCACTGCAGATAAATCCAGACATATCAGTTGGCCTCTGAAGAATCACTCACAGCAGCTGGCACCCTAACTTAGCAACAATTTACGTCATTGCTTTACATCCACAAGGGGATCTCCAAACCTTTAAAACCTCTCCGGCTCCACAGGGTGCTGAAGGTCACCACTGAAAACAGTTCCTGGCTGTTGTGATAATGCTCTTGCACTCCCTCCCCCACCCCCCCAATAATTTGTATTTATATATTACACCACACGAGAATTTCTATACATGCATGTGTACGCACACTTGCCAAGAGAAGTCATGGCTCTGAATTTATTTTTTAAGAACTGGCAAACAATTACAATAATTAATCTACAGGGAAATAATGGTAGCAGCAACAAATTGCGTCTGGCTCCTCCATGGGCTGCAGTGAGATCCAAACTGCTAGTCTGAGTAAGAAAATGTTCAATAGCTACAAAATCCTTGGTTGCTTATGATGATAAATTTGCCTTGTAGAGACAAGAAATTTGGAAGGGAGAAAGATTTCAGAAGACGACTATTTCCCTGTCTCCTTCCCACCAGACATCTCTGCCCACCTTTATGTGGCAAGCACATAAATGAAGGCTGAACCAATGTGTGTGCATGGTCAGGAAGCTCCAAAAAGAGATGTCTTGTCAGCTGGTAAGTTTCTCTTCTGCTGACAGCAGATCCCCTTCACCACCACCACCACCACCACCACCATCACCACTACCAGCCTAACCATTGCCCTTCACTCTCTTTACCCTTCTGTCACATCAAACACTGAATCATTTGTATGCCATGATCTGAGTGGCCACACAGACCTACAGAGCAAGGACAGGAGCAAGTGGCTGGAGCAGAATAGGAACTTCTTAAAATAGTACTAATGAAGTAAGCCAGCTGACATTTGCAAAAATAATAAACATTATTGCTTGAACAGCCCTGCTAAGTCCTGCTTTGAAGATCACAAATTAATGCAGCTTTTTACTACCACGTCTTTCCATCTACAACAAGCATTTTCCAGATCTCATCTGCTCATAAGTTTCTGATGCATTTGCAGTTAAACAAATGAGTCACAAACCAACATTCTCTTACACTCAATTACACTTCGCACTTAAAATAGTGCTTTTCTTGTTCCAAGCACATTACAAACATATCTTTCTCATCCTTAAACAGTTAGGTCTTAACTTCACTCTGCAGATGGGAAGCAGGCACAAAGGTGAAACAACTTGTCTAAACAGAGCAGAGGGTGAGTCAGTGACTCCAGTACAGCATCTCCATCAAACTGCAGGCCCTTGTCCCTTCCTGCATATTCATGAATCAAGCGGTGGAGCTCCTGTGATGATATTCAGTGAATGCCACCAGACATTATTCGGCATGATAGGCTTTATGGTTTTCAAGCAGATATATCATTCAAGCATTATAAACAGAATTTGCATTTTAATGGATCCAGTTGAAGTGGTATAAAAGAGAAGTTACACTTAAATAGCAAGGTATTCTAGCTCAAATGTGTAAGTTACCTAAGCTTGTACAGATGAAGACTGAAACTCTCCTGCAGAAAGCACAGCTAAGCAAGAATCCCTAGACTGGTTACCATAGCACTGGCCTGCTTTGAGAAAGTCACTTTCTTTACACTGTATCCTGATTTAACTATCTAACATGTCCTATGCCTGTCCAGTTTAAAAGTTCAAACAGCACAGCATGCCTTTAAAGATCAAATAATTTCATAACGTACAGAGAGAAGCAGAAAACAGAGCCATGGCAGTGCTCAAACACTTCTGTCCCTCTGCTCCTTCCTGTCTACAGTAACCAAACCCTTTAATGCAGCATTGAGGTTGCTCCTGAGCTTGGTAGTCTGCCCGCTGGAAACTGTTCCATCATATTACCCTCGCCTCTTTTTGATGAATAACCAGCTAATTGGAGTCTCAGCACTGGCTTTCTTAACTTCTTTTTCTCCTTCGTGGTGTGCAGGAAGAGGGTACCCCGTACTTACTTCTATGCAGGGTCCAAATATTTGTAAGTTGAATGGGAAAAGACAGGGTAATAAACTCGATGGAGTGATTTCAACTGGAAGGGGGAAAAAAAAAAAAACCGTCGTATCAAAGTGTTTCTTTCTCAAAGGAACCGCTGACTTTCCGTCCCCTCCTACTTCATCTGTCTGGATGCTCTACTGCTGCACACAAATGGAAAAAACCCATCCCTTCAAGATTACTTTACTATGGATTTGAGTTTCTTGATTTCTGACTGGAAGTTTTAATACGTCACTTGTTTCATTGCCAACTCCATCCTCCTATTATTGAGGCTGCCGCTCCACTGTGCTTGAACTCGCTCCAGCTGTTGAGTCACAGCCCTGCTCAGCTCTCAGGCTCATCTCCCCCCGGCCGGCACGCGTCTGGGGTCCGACCACACACACAACACAAGATAGCTCACGTTACGCGCCTGCTCCAAGCAGCCCTGCTGCCAGGTGTGGCCGGAGAGTTTTTTTTCGGCACCCCTCGAGCCCCCCGAGCCGGGGAGGCCATGGCTGGCCGAGAGCCGCCTCGTCCCCCGGCAGCTCTACCAGTTCCAGCAAAGCGGTGCTGCCTGCCAGTTTGCTGGCAGAAAGCTAAATCTGGTGAGGAAAGAACTGCAGATTTTAAATGACAGCGGATTAAGAGGCACAAGGGAAGGCAGATAAATCAGCTTATGTGCTTGTGGGAGAAGAAACTAGGCTGCTTAGGAGAAAGCTGGCAAGTCAAAGCCCAACATCTACCGCTGCCATAGTCAAACGGTCACTTTCTACTTGGGTTCAAACAAACACCAGAAATTAAGTCTAAACGTGCACACTGGTGAATTCCACCAACCTAACCCAGCAGCAAATTATTTACTTTAAAGTCAAAGTGAAAGTTCAGCCTTTTACAGAGCTCAGTCACAGCAGACTTTCCAGCTGCTGGGTCCTCCTCACCAGCCGCCCCTAACCAGCCCATGGAAGGCTCCGGAGATGGGAAATAACTCCCCGTCTGCTTCTGGGCCTCCTGGTTGTGTTTTTGTCACTATGGCACAGCTCAATGGCAGGCAGGCTCCAGCAGCAGGGATGGGCAATTTAACTGTTCAACTTGTCTGGTGCTTGGGCCATACCAAACAAATTGAAAATAGACTATTATTTTTTTTTTTTAATTAAAAAAAAAAAACCTTTAGAATACAGTACCTTTTCTTTCCTTCACCTGAAAACGTAAACCCTCCACCTTCTCTCACTCTGTATGTGTTCACACACCGAAACCCTGCAGCTTTAGAGCAGACAAAGCCTTAAAAAAGGTTTATAGTTCATCTTCCAGCTTGAACTGACTCTTGCTGCTTGTTAGAAAGAACGAAGTGGAGTCTAAAAATCTTATCCCACAAATGGTTCCCTTTTCAAAGGCCATTTGGGTCTCTGCTGGATTCACATATTTAAAAGCTATCAGATTAAAAATAACAGCAGACATCTCTCCCCATGTCATAATGAAGCTATTGTGCACATTTTTAATCAACTGCTCCTGCCATTTATGCCACGAGTCCTTTGAAGGCAGAGGTGACTTATGTAATGAGTTATACAACGATGTCCATTAAAATGGCATTTGTTCCCTTGGGCTCAGCTCCATCATTTGTGGAAGACAAAAGACAAGTTGCAAGGCTTCAGCTAAACCCTAGCTGACAGGGACTTTAAGAGTTCTGAAGCAAAAGGAAAAAATAATGAGCTATAGTTCAAAATGACCTTTCTACTGAGGATGCCTGTTTAGTGTTGCAATGCAGTACCCAGCAAGAGGCTGTGGGGCTGGGGCTCAGGCTCTGGCTCCTCTAGACCCAATTCTGCTGTCAGAAAGACAGGAGAACAAGCGATTCAGGAAGAACAGATGGGCACATGAGAGCTTCCCATGATAATCACGAAACATGCCACAAAGCATAGGTCTTTCAAGATTTTACATGAATATTGCTACAATTCCTAGCTGTCTTCCTTCCACCCTTAAAGCAAGGCCTGTATCTACCACATACCTGTAAGTACACAGATCTGCGGGGGCCTTTGCCCTGGCTAAAGCTTTTGGGCTCTCCTGTAATGCAAACATTAAAATAGTAGTGATTGACAGAAAATTGAAGCCTTTGGGCTTTGCAGAATTGTTGCTCTCACAGGAAACTCAAACAGCCTCTCCCAACAGCCGAATTCCTCCGCAAAAGAGCTGGCAGAGCTGACACAGGAGGCACGATGTGAAGCTCAGCAGTGGGCTGTGGGCAACAGAAAGCTACTGCAGTGGCACTTTAAAAAATAGTTTTTACTAATTTTGTGGTGGCGGGCATCTCTGTCTTTCTTGCAACAAAACGCTCAAGCCTTCTAGTGTGTAGTTATGAGGATGGCAAGGAAGTACTAAGCTTTCAAGGAGGGTTGAAGAAACAGGTGAGGAGAACCCCAGATACATTCTCGGCCCTTTCACACCTGCAATGCATAACTCAGCTCTTGCATTACGCAGCAAACAGCCTTCTGCTACCTTTCACGCCCTCTCTCCAGAAGTGCAGGGGATGTTTAGAAGTCTAAGATATGCAGCACTTGTGCAATGTTGTAGGTTCTCAAAAGGATGAACTGGGATCCCAAACACAGAAAAGGCAGCATGTGACAGAACAGAATTAAGATATCACTTTTAAACGTATAAGCATATCACTGCTGCATCACAGGTGTGCTACAGAAGCCTCAGACCTACCACTTCCATCTCCGTGAGTTTACTTTTCTCAACTTCGCCATTACCCCCAGAAACTGAAGCAAAGAGAATTTATTCAGAAACCAAAAAAGACCCAGTAGGGGATCCAGAAAGGAAAAAAAAGGGAGGGTCTGGTGTCAATTGGGAAGTTTGCCCACCCTAACCTTTGTACCTTAGGTGGAGCTGTTTGTAAGCTGCTCCAAGTCCCTCTCCAGGGAATCTGACTGCTAGGAGAGCAGCCAGGTTTTAGAGGAAAACGGTGGAGGAAGGGCAGCTCGAGAATCAAACAATCGTTCTTGAGCGCTAAAGAAACTTTTCCTTTAACATCACGTCACCTTCAAAGCAGCCAGCTTTTGGGAGCGGAAAGACCGACTGCCCTTTTTCTCTTTTGGCAACATTACAGTGAATGAGCATAAACCAGCAAGCATTAATGATGTGCAATGACAGCATACAAACTTCTATGGAAAAGGGAGGCTCAGTTCCCCTCAGCTGGCCAGGCAGTGCTCACTGACTCACAGACTTCATTATTTTTTATGCCGCCCTCTGGGGCCTCCAGAGGAAGAAAAACATTTTTATTTGTCAGAGAGCACATTTTTATTTTGATTTTTTTTCTTTCTAAGCAACCATGAATGAGGCATCTCCAGCTGCAGCAACCTCATGTGGAAAGAGCTCGCAGTGTTTGCAAGGGAATTGGGAGGCAGAGAGGGTAACTTATCAATTCAGCCACATCTCCCGACTGCAGTGGAAAGGATTGGGTCAGTCAACAACATTAATTTTATGGTGCACTAGTACTACAGCTCTTCTTCCTTCCAGCTTCATATTTGGAAGCAAATCTTCAGGTTGTGAGGAAAAGAAGATGCACCAGACCAAGCAGCAGTTCAGAGCAGCTGACCGCGTTCCCTCCTAGTCCTCTTTTAGCCTGAAGTTATTTCAGAAGAGAGAAATCTCCTTGCATGCAGACACATAAACCAGGAATCCTTTAGCTGCTGAAAACTGCAGCAATGCCACCCAAGTGATTTACGGGGGGTGGGGTGGGGTGGGGTGGGAAACATACAATTAATTGAACAAGGAGGGATTTAAGGGAGTAGAACTTTGCTACCCAAGTTCAGTTTCCTCCAGCACACCAATGCTGGCTTTGAGACTTTTTGAAAAAGATACTGTAATTTATTGATAAGCAGCACACAGGACTTTTGCACTGTCTTATCTGAAAGAAAGTCACTCCAGCAGATTGGTCCCACATCAACTCACAAGCAGAAATGCTGCCATTTACTGAATCTCTAGCAAACCTTTGTGTGGCATCTGGTGAGTCTCTGGTAATTTCCCATTTAAGTACCGATTTTGCACAGCCCTGCAAGCCCAAGAGAACTAATGGGATTACAACACTGGTAACATGACTCGTAACTCCCCCTGTGCCAGCAACACTAAAACAACAAGAGAGTCAAGTCGCCTCCAACATCAACATTACCCTGCTCTACACATAAAAACCACCAAGGTTGTTAACTAAACATTTAATTTTAAATGGAGAAAAATAATCCAGCTACAAGGCATAGCCTCTGCATTACTTCAGCAAACAGCTCTGGACACAGAAACTGCAACGGTCGCGAGGGAATCTGTTGAATTTCTCTGTTCACCAAACATGACTTAATATGGGGTCCGTGGGCATCCCCACTTGTCTAGTGGCTTTATGAGGATACAGTCATGACAGTGATTCAGACATCTAAAAATAAAGCCCCGCAGGCACAAGTATGCGTGCGCACTACCTGAGTCACTCCAGGCTGTAGGGAGCATGTGAGCCAAAGCTAATTCGTTTCATTCACGCTACTGCCATGGCCAAGCAAAAAGCCTTGTCACTGAGCTCCACTTAAACTCCTTCTCCCCTCCTCTCATTTTACTCAAGCACATTTCGACTCTTTCCACGTTGAAAAACCTTTGCTAGGCTTGGGTTTCAATCATACGGCTGTCAGCTTTGAAACTCAGACCTGAAAGATTATAACTCGATGTTGCTGAAGCTGTTTATCCATCTCCAAGGTGACAGAATGTCGTCACTGGCACTCTGCAGGACGGCAAGCAGAAACACATTATTTTAGATGCTTTAGGGAAAAGCCTAATTGCTCACAACCTGCCTGCAGGTTCAATAGCTGAAAAACAAGGTTCTAAATGAGTCTTGACTTTGCATCTGCCCCACAGCACCAGTTTTGTATAGGAAAAAACTCAGCCCTCTTTCATCCTTGGAGAGTAACCTCAGCTCTCATTCATTAGGCAATGGAAAAAAAAAGAGAAGCTGGCTCGGATCTGCCTGACACAATTTCCAGTTGCTTTGGACATTACTAATTTTAGTCATCTTTATTTCTGACCTCTGATTACAGACTCCATGCACATTCAGGCTGAATTGCAAAGCTAACCCCTCTTTTCTAGTAGGCTTGGGAGGAACCTTATACCCTGCCCAAAAGCCACTGCCCACACTCATCTGAGCTGAGCGGAAGAAATAAGATCAAAACATGGAAAGCATTTGCTTAAACATGCTCAATTTTATTTCCTTCTTTAGCAAGTGCCATAGATTAAGGGCAACAGTCCAGGTGAGAGTGTGATGTAAGCTCTTTTATATGCATGTTAAGAGATGAGCTAACTGCTCTGCAAGAAAGCCTCATTTCTTACTGTTCTGACTAGCACTGTATCCTCGGGGCTCAGATGCTGAAAAGGAGATATTTGGTTCAGAAAGATTAAACATGTCAGCACAACGCCAGTGCACCATGCTGGGGGCTCACCATCTCTGCAAGAGAAAGAAAAATGAATTTCAGGAATCAGGCCAGCACTATCTCCTAGAGGCACTGCAATACCAGTGTAAACTTCCCTAATATCGCTTACTCAATAAAACAAGGCATCACAGGAGGGCTATGCAAATCACTAAACTTTGAAGTACTACTATACTATTGCCCCAAAGGGCCAGCTCTCTATCTCCACATACACAGACAAGCATGTGTGCAAAGTGATACAGCAGCACCGCAGGTGTGAAATTTCTGATGTAATCAGGTCAGAAGCTGCTTTTGCATTATTGTTGTGCTGCTTGCATAAGGGGTTAAGAAGCTGCAGGCCATATCCTCAGCTATCCTATACCTATACCTGATAGAATCTGCAACCAAACCACCAGTTTTATTGCTTGCCTACAGGCAGTAGGAAATTTTAGTCTTCTATAAGCACAATTTGAAACATCAACGCCTCCAGCAAGGGGAAACTGAGATGTTAATTGAACTGAACAGCCCAGGAGGGAGCTACCTCTTTGTTAGCTGTAGGATTAGCACACCCCTAGACCATCAAGGCAGGAAACGTGAGGTAGCTTATGGGAGTCTAAGTGGGACATCTATCTTTCACTCTACTGCACATAAACATTAGAAGTTACTTTAGCAGCAAACAATTATTTGTGACAACTTTCTATTTTATCTTGTCTCCTCATGCCTTAAAATCTCCGTACATTGCTCCTACTGACAAGAGGTTTCAAGGAGAAGGCATATGGCTACGAACACTTGCAGTTCTCCCCAGTCTTCTCAGAAAATCCCAACTTTAAAACAAACAAAAACAATCTTTAAAAAGATATAGAAGAATGAACTTCTACAGAAGCAAACCCTAGCAGATCTGCACAAGCTTCAGCAGAAACATGAAGGGAATCAGAAGGAATCCATGCCAGCTGTAACACAGCTGAGCCTACTGAAGACTTGAGGCTTCAGTAGCACAGAAACGGTCACTAGAATTTTACTTCTTAATTTAATGTTGAAGAAAAAGCAGCTATTCCCCAGCTATTTCGGAATATTATGTAGCCTAATGCAGTGACAAGTTTGGAAACCCACTTAATAAGGGGATAGCCGAGCCTGATTTCTTTGGAGCTTAATTCTTTGCTGGCATGCAACATTATCACCCAGGCTAGCTGTATTTAAACAGTTACTGTTATCTTTAATGGAAATTACCAAAAGTGAGCCCTACTAAGAATCACCCTCTATTTTTTAATGAGCTTCCAGTATACTGATACAGGAAGCTGGCCTGCATTTCAAGAAACACCTTCAATGGGGTGATAGCTAAAGGGAACTAAGCTGAGACAGTATTTTACCAAACCCAAAGCTGAACCTTATCTCAGCATCTCTTTATAATCCTGCTGAAACAATTCTTTTATCACCGAATAAATCTTGGTGAATTAACAGCTACTTGAGTGAGGTTTTTACTAACAGTCCATTCCCTTATCATATCACATCCCATGCGGAGCATGGCATCAGGTTTCCAAAGTGAGATCTTGCCCAAGAGACATACCTGCCAGGGAGGCACAGGGTGCATTCAAAAGACCACAATCCACTCCATGTAAAAGTGTGTTTTAAAACCCAGTGCCCAGATTCTGTGGCAGAGAGACCTTAGGGTTCTATAAGTAAGAAATAATTTTGTACAGTATTTCTATTTAAATTGGTTTTGACAAAGCAGCAAAACCACAACTGCCAAAGCTATTTAAGTCTCTGCAACACAATATGCGATTGTGTGGTGATCCTGCCATCCAGCCCTGAAAGGTGAATCAATACTAATTTCAGCTTGTGGTACATTGAGCAATACTTTGGGAGCTTAGGAGGTCCGTTTGGAAAACAGCAACTAGTCTGTAATGAGAAACTTCAGCTCCACAAGGCCTCAAGACGTGCAGTGCTGGGTCTGGCATCCCCGGGAGGGCTGTGGGTCAGGTCAGGCTATGCTGCATCATGTCCAGAGAGCGCTGCCTCTTTGGTCAGGCTAAGCCTGGTGCTTTGTCAAAGCTTCAGTGTGATTAACTTTATGCTCTTTCACTGTGAAAAACACTCAATAACCTACTGATTTCTGCAGCGGATTTAGTATGTCATAGCAGTTGGGTTCAGAAACAGACATTTATAAAAATAACTTTGGTGCCTTTATTAGAAGGGTAAATACCTCCCAGACCTTCTGTGCTTAGTATTACCAACTAGTAATGCACAACCACCCTGCAAAAGCTTCATCCCTGTCAGATTTTGAGATTCTTCAGCTGGGTCCAGCCAATGGGTCAAAAAAATTACACTGCAGTAAAGCAACAAGAAACATCTTTCGACTAATAAACAACCACCTATACTGTTGCAAACACAGAATTTACTTTGTACATACGATCCATGTTTATTAATACTATTTTGCAGTATAAGAAGAATCTAGTACTAAGCTTTGTAGCAGCCTAGTTAAAAACCATAGCTTTGCAATTGCTCTCTAATATCACATGTGCTAAAAAATACCTATGCCTAAGAGAGTATGTGCCTGAGACTGCAATAACAACAACAAAAAAAAAGGTGGGGGGGACACAAACTGGTAGCCCCACAGACCTTTTTATTTTTCTCTACTCTTATCTGAAAACTCATGGTTGGGAGGGAGGGAAGGAGGAAGAAGAGAAGATGGGGTGCTGCTCAGCAGAAATACCCATGTCTTGTGGGAGGGGGTTGAGAGTAGTTCAATACTGCAGCCACCGACTGCAGGACCTCAGCAAACATCTGCTCCCTACAAGGAGCACTCTCCCACGACGCCCCACATGACTTCACAAGGAGATTTCCAATCTGAGCTTGGACTTCATTTATTTTAGCATGTGTTTTGGGGAATCTTCTCTTTCCTTTCTATCCCATTTACAAATTTACACAATCAAATCAATCTGCCTCCCTCCCCAAACAAATTATTTTTGCCTTTCTTCTCCTCTGGGTACTCATGAACTCTACTCTGAAGCTCAGCAAATAAACTCTCAGCTACATCTACTTCTAAACTGCTGATTTTTGTGGAAGAATGACAGTTGGAAGATATGTCTCCTCCTTCGTCTTTGGCAACTCTGCAGTCAGGAAAGCCTGAATACACTGAATGTGCCATCATTCTTCATTAACCTGAAAACCAGGTATGTCTCTTATTGCAAAGAGTGCAAAACTGGAAGAAGTCTCAAACAAATCTTGGAAAAAGCATTTGATTTGAGAAAACCTGTTTCATTAAATGTGTTGAGAGTCCCAAGTTCCTCCACAGAAGGCTCCTACAGCCTATATGACTTTGAACAATACCATTTCCATGCCTATGCTGGTATTACACACAAGCCATAGGTACAAAGCACCCATAACAGCTTGATTGCTGCTATTTGATAAAAACCCAACACTATATATAGCAGTCACAATGTTAAATTACGAAACTGAACCCACTCATATGGAAACTTTGAAACATGCCCCTCACAGAAGACATTTTCAACAGTGATTCAATTCCCTTATAAAAGAGAGTTAAAAAATATATAGAAAATATTTCAATACTTCAAGTACAGTCAAGTTAATTTGCCATTTGTTGGCAGAGGACAGAGCAGGTGAAGAACTGAGCTGGTTTTCTGGCAGCTGTACAAATCTATACTTTTAGGGAGATTGCTTCAAACTGTAATACACCAGGATTTATCATGATAAAACGTACCAACATTCAAAACCACAAGACCCTCATAGCTCAGTCTTTATAATGAGAGGGCTCCTCCCTCCAGGAAATCAAGGTAAAGGTTGGAAACACACACATTATTCCCAATTAACTCCATACACAGTTTTACTTTGGAATAAGACTGTCCACGTGCAAAGTGGATTTAGCTAATTAGAAGCCAAATTGGCAATAAAGGGCAATACTTAGGCATAATTCTCATATATATGGGAAGCTGTTTCTCAAAGATAAAAAGATAAAGTCTAGCTTTGTTGAACAGAAGTAGATGACAAACCTCCAAGGAGGAGATTTTGCTTGTACAAGTCTCCCTACAATCCAGCAGCCTGTTCTCAAAATTGTTTGCATGTATTTTTTTTTTCCCAGGTGGTAGGAGTGATTTTATTTTGTCATTTTTATTTATTTAAAGGACACTCCTGTGGTACTGTAACAAATCAGGAAAGCAGAGGAACTAAACCTGTTCCTCCAATAACATAACCCCAACATTTTCCATTGTAAAGCAGAAATTCCTGTTTTGTGCTCTCCTGTTAAGAATCGGGTCTGCATTTGCAAAACAACTCAACAAAGGAGTGCCAGCTCCACTGAAATACTTTGTCATTCACCAACCCAGTGGAAGGGAAGTCAACTGTAGACCTAGCAGCAAAGCTCTAGGCTTACATTTAGGCAATAGTCTAAACAAAGCCTAACCTAGCACCAAACAGGCATCTAGTTTTCACATATGAATTTGCAGTATGTTTCTTTTGCCCCTTTAACATCAAAACTGCCATCTCTGTGCCTCTGAAGTGACTATGTGATGGTTTTTCATTTTACACAGCCAGAAATTCATGGCACAAATGGATAAGAGGTGGGGATTCAGAGCAAGTGACACTTGCCACCAGCCACATGAGAAGCTAATGCAGGACACAAGAACATGTCAATATTGGTGGAGGACCTACCTGGATGACGGCAGCTCATTTCTTGACGTCACTATGAGTGGCATTAAAGGACAAAACGGACTAACCGTGATCCTGAAGCCACATAATACTCCTATAATCAGCTTGAAATGCACTGCCAGTCAACAGGCAGCAGATAGTAAACAGTTTGGCAAAGCTGTCCAAGCAATAATCAGGCTACAGTGAAAGAAATGACCAATATTCACAGCAAATGACCGAGTATAACCCAGCTCACCATCCCTAGCTAGCTCTCAAGATGTAACAGAATGAATGCTCACAGTTGCTTTCAACATTTCAAACCAAGAAACCACTCCCTCATATTCTTTATTGCCTCCCACAGCAAGATAGACAGGGATTTGAAGTCTTCATAAATTCTTACTAGTAGAGAAATCACCCCATTAATTTTCTAATATTAAGTCTACCAGGCTTATTTTATAAAATTACTAGCCAAACCAGAGTCCAATAATGAGAGGATCTATTTGGAAATAATATTTTGCTTAGAGGAAAAAAAGACACTGTTTTCATCTATAATACCCATAAATCACTTTATTTACAGATTACAGCTTCAGGACTCAGGGCCAATCTAGCGATAGGATTTCTCTTCTATTTGTACCATGTCAGAATCAGCTCTCTTCCTGTGAAAACAAAGAGCTTCCCAAGGACATTATAGCACTTTCACACCCTGAACCACCCATATCCCAAAGAGTCTGCGCAGTTCAGTTAGTTATAAGCACACTACATTTTGCATTTCCTACCATTTTAGTATTGAAAGTGTTTAGATGAATATATGATAACTCTGACTGGTAGAGCAGCTCTTGTTCAACTTCCAAATATAAAACACTTCTTTATTTGAAAAGCTGAAGTCAATGCTCCAAGGCTTCTTTCAGAAAGTGATCATGCAGCATAACGATGGGCATATAAGGTGAACACCAGTAAATACAGTCAAAAGTACGTCCTCCTCTTCCTACACATGTTCCTACTGTTCAATTATAGTGTGGTAGACATGGTTTGTTAAAGGATTTTCACATGCCTAAGGAGCCAAGTCTGGTAGTGATTAGTTTTTTCTTTAATTTAAATAAACATTTTACTCCAATATATACATAGTCCTTTTGAAGAGAAGCTCTGATTGTGCTGAATTACTGTATCAAGAAACAATCATCTCCAAGGTAAAAGGTAACAGCCAAGCATGAGAAAAATCTCAACAGGAAGGAAAGAAATTATGTTCCAGGTATGAGAGCAAATGACACTGCTTTCAAAGCATGCTAGGGGCTATACAGAGCCCACATATTGCAGATAAGAATTCAGATTGAATTTTGGAGCTCTAATCTGAAATACAGAAACTCACAATATTCCTGGGGGTAAACAGCTCCAGAGAGCATCAGTGTTACAGGAGGAGGCTTCTTCTACCAGATGACCATCACTCTGACTTGAATTCACATCTTCTGGTTGTGTATTGACACAACAATCTTGCATTATCTTAACCTCAGTCTATTATTTTACCTCCACAGAAGCACAGACCAGAAAGAGAATTCCAAAGTTCAAGCCCATTCTCTTGCTGGATCGCAAAAATCACAGTGTAACCGTATCACACAAAAGGTCACCCACTGGGACCTGATGCAAAACAAGGAAAACCAAAACAAGGGAACCAAACAAGGGAACCAAACAAACAAGAAAAATCCTTGAAAAAGAAGGAAAATCTTTGAAATCATCAGTCTGCGCTCTTAAGTGCTGTTAATTCATAATGATCTTGATTCCTATAGCTAGTTCTAAATTTGACAAAGTATGTGTCATTTTATTTTAAAAATATGACCTACATTTGAATTTCTGAATAAGAGCACAGATGTACATGCTTTGCATGTTAAATATGTGGCTTTATAGTGGCTTAAATTTCACACATGCCCATCTTTTCAATGGCAAATCTGTTCTGACATTGCTTATTGTTACAGGATCTAAAAAAATACAGAGACACAGAGAACGCCTAACATGCAAGTTTTGATAGCAAACAGGCTATCTACAGAGAGGCTCAACAGACAGAGAAGGAAAAAAGAGGCTGATCAGTCATCAGTCAGATTCTTTTTAATCAGGTTGAAACGCTCTGCAGCGGAGAGGGGGGTTCAATCTCTCCAATCCACATTCCCATCGCTCATGCTGCTTTCTTAATTAGCAGCAAGTGGACAACAGCTGTCAGTAGCCTGGAGGTCAGAAAGTTATCAGCAAAAAGGGGGCACGCGTTAAGGAGAGAGACATGGGGGCAGCCACAGAACAGGTCTGTTAAATGCACGAGTGGTCAATACACGCAAGAGATCTGGCCACAGCCAAAATGGCATACTGACACACGGCCTCGTACACTGACACTGAGAGGATGCTCTTCCTGCTGGCTTTAGTCTGGTTATTTTAACATATGACTAATTGCAATTTTTTTTTTTTTTTAAATCAGTATTCCTGTAACAGGAAAATTGAAACTGAGAATAGAAGGAAATGGGAAGGCCATCCTAATGTCTTGATGGAAATACATGGGGATTAATTCAAAGGCACAGACTAATAAAGTCTTCAAGATTGTTCCTGAGGTTTTACACATAAAAGTTGAAGCATAGGAGAGAAGGGGAAGAAAAGATGTTTTACTTAAACAGCAGAGAGAAACTTTAGCAGAACATACAAACTTAATCAGACACAACTAGAAACCATAACCTCAAATAGCACAAAACAAAAAAACCCCCTCTACTCAGCCATTATTACTTGTGTATTAAATCCTACAAGCCCAAGCCATTGGCCCAAGTCACCTTATTGTGCCACATATAGACTAATGTGGATCAAAAAGAAATTTCTGTCCTAAAGAGGTGATACCCTCTGGTCAAGCCATGTGCTTATCTGACAACACAACTCCCTGACTCTTTGGATGATCAGGAAATAAAATAACTGCTTCCTTGTTGGATGTATTGATTACTGTCGTCTGTGGCAATGGGGGAACTCGATGCAACTGTAAGCAATAAAACGTATTATTTAAATTTCCCACTGCCCATTAGTTAAGGAAAAATTGCCATCACCCTAACTTGAACTTTTTCAAAAAAGCCAGGCTTCTTTCAAATTTGGCTTTAACCTACCCAAAAAGCATAGACTTGGAGCAACCTTCTGAGGCCTGTCTAGCAGGCTGCAGTTCTGCCAGTTCTAAATATATACCAGCTTTCTGAGCTTGAATCTACACAAGGGAAGCTGGGCTGAAGATGGAAGCATTTCCCCAAGCTGCCAGTAGACTAGCAACACATCTAAAAACCCTCATCAAATTAAGTGCTTAATTACAACTTAGACTTTGAGACTCTGGAAATTAGGATAATCTTCTGGGAAATTTATTAGTCTCCCACAAAAGAAATTGCAACATACAAGCCAAAAAAAGCACAGAGCTTGGAGAGTGTTAGCCCATCAAATCACACCTTGTACTAGATTCCTCACCCTAATTCCCAGAGAATATGAGGTGAGATCTGCAACTTAATTTCAAGTTCTTGAGCTTCCGTAAAGATTAGGATCAACATAACCAGGAGGCTAAATCATGAAGAGTAGTCTCATGTAAAAAGTTGAGAAATGTTTGCTGAGAAGAGTTGATGGAAAGCTAGCTGTGCATGCACCTTCTCACACTTGACTTGGTGAATGTACTAGAGGTAGGGCCACTAAGGACACTGCTTGGAGAAGGTCTCAACATAGCCATTCACACAGCTGCCTAAATTTTGCCAGCAAATCATGGGTACAGTCTTGCCAGCCTGTCCCATTCCTTTAGGTGGGATGCTCTGTGCACACAGTATTACCTGCATCTTCCCACAAATGGAGAGATGCCACCACTACACAGCACTACGTCTTCCACTCTCACTACCTAATGAGATCTCAAATGCCTTAAAAACATGAACTAACAACCCATTCACAGGGTATACAGCTCCAGCAATAAACTGAAAAGCCCACAGAGGCTTACGGAGAAGTAGACATCATCTGACCAAAGTAACAAGTTAAATCATACCAGTAAATGAAACAAGGGCAGAAGTTGTACTCACTATTCTCACCTCACTACAGACAGCACTTTCCATCACCACCCATCATGAAGTCAAAAGTACAGAATGCTTGTACAACGCTCTGAAAATGTAAAGCTCTAGATAAACACTAAGCATTACACATTTTCCTTTTTGACTCATGAAATTATTGCATCAAGGGAAATTGAATCTTGTTCTCAAAATAAGCCAGAACATCCCACATTTCCCATTGCCACCACCCTAATGAGCCATGGCCTGAGAACCACATTCAGCAGCAAGAGTAGCTCTACTGCTTGGGCAGGATGTGTATCTGTGTTCCTTTGCTGTGACATACATACCACTATTTGCTGGCACATCCCTATACATCTCCAGGAGAAGCCGACTGAATCAAAACCTTGTGACACAGGCTCTTAGACAGGATACACTACAAACAACATGAGTGGATGCATCAAAAAAATTGTAAACTAAGAGAAACAAAGGGCAGTAATAGGTGACAAAGAAGAAATCATATCCTGGTATCAAAGACAACAAGGAACAATACAAAATGAAAAGCAATTCAAACACAGAGCTCAAATGTCAAACGAAGGGAGTAACTGAACTTGAGTTGGAAGTACCTCAGAAGGTGAGCTAGGAAACTACTACATTGGGTTCGCTTGTATAATACATCAGCTATAGGTGAAAGGGTTTTCCCCTTCAGCGGCTTATCTCTCTCTGCATACTCAGCTTCCAGACAGGTTCACATTTGGAGCACAGTACTTCTTGCTTACTCTCTTTTTTGTGAGCCAAACGTCAGCAGTTCTGCTACAGCCACCCGTACCCGGGAAGAGCCTACTGGAGCCCAGCACCTCCTCTGCTGCTCACAGCTGACACCGATCAGAGGGTTTTGGACCAAAATAATAATTTATTTTTCCAGAAAATGTCAACTACCGAAATTCACTGAAACGTCCATTAATTCAAAACAAACTTTTTGGTGGAAAGCTATGGAAATCTGTGTCTCCGTCTTGACAAAAGTCAGCTCTGTGATTAAAAACAGAGACAGACTATAACAAAAAAAGTCCCAACTTACTGATCAGGAAACTCAGGACAGGGAGATAACTGCATTTCAAGTGTGTGGCCTGTCTAATACAGGCTGTGGTAGAAATCCAGTCTAAGTAACACTGGTGCTACAATGCTAGGAAATGCTAAAAGCCATGGAGCCAGCTGAGATGCCTACTTACAGAGACAGAAATTAACTCAATATGGGATAAACCAAATAAATTCGTAACCTGGAGCAAGATTCTGGGGAGTGTCCAGACAAGCCTTTACAAATATTAACTAGCCTGAAGTTAAATACCTCTCTGTAAACTATCCTACAGACTTTGATACCATAAGAACCAGAAACTTCTTCCAACATAAAATTCTGAGCAAGTGAAAATATGAAAGCAGTTCTTGATACAGCATAACCACACTTTGGTGCTGATCACTTAAGCTCACACTGCTTCCTACTGCTATTAAGGCTTTCACAAGATTTTTCATATGGCTTACTCATAACGAACAGCTGCTCTGGCAACTGCTGGAGTCAGCATGTACTTCCTGCCTTGAAAAAAAGTCATCAATATATCTCAGTACAGAAAATCATACTTTCTTTAAAACAATTCAAGATAGGGTTTAGATATCAACTGGCTACATGCCACCGACACTCCCTTAAACAATGGTTACACCCTCTATACAGCTAAAAATGAAATAGCTGAAAGGGAAGACATTTTATACAAGTTCCCAGGGTAAAACACATCTGAGAAGCACTGGTCTGGGACTGACATTGTTCTACTAAAAGAATAAAAATCTGAGTCCAAATCGTATTTCCTTCACCACCTTCCCAGACTCACACAAGAAGAAAATGCATCTGAGCTTTCCTTTTACACTTCTGGTGCTCTCTAACAGAACGAAATCCCAGCATTTTATAAAACTGTTAAATAAATCAGAAGTGCTGCAGATTATGATTTACCCTTTTGTTAACTTTGCTTGTAGCGCCAGTGAGACTGTTTGCCCACTACGGAGAGGTCTGAAACTCTTTCAATGTTGACTTTACATTGAATACAAATGTTGAGCGATCTGCCTGTACAGCGAGTCCTCAACCACAGAGATCTCGCGTAGCAATGCTGCTTACAATGCCGCCATAGTGAGACAGGGTGTCAAGACAAACATCATTGTATTAATTGCATCTGTTGATTAACCAGCCCAAGAACAGCCTTGTTTCAATCATAGGCTTTATAAGACAGTACTGAAATGTTACTGTAAGTGTTGAGATGGATGAGTCAACAGATAAAATACAAAAGCATTTTTGCTTTTGTGCTACACAAAATTATGGTCTTTATTGACATAGCTTGCTCACATAGTCCTTAACTTGGTTTTATGTTTCAGTCTTACTTTTCGCAAGCTTTCCGGTCAAAGCTAGGCAAACACACATGTACTGTTAACCTTTGCAAAGGTGAAAGATGGGTAAAGATGCATAACTAAACTGAAAAAAGTTTAAAAAGTTGTATTAGATACTATTCCTTCTCACTTGGGGAGTTTACAGTGGCTCTCCTCTATATTTTGGAAGCTTTCCTTGACCTTGTGGAGTGAAAGACCTTTCAAACCACCAGGTAAATATAACACTGGGGGCTTGGGGGTCTGACCAACGCAGGAAGCATGGGCCACACACCACCAGCAAGCCTCTCCTTCCCTTTTTACTTGGCTGAAATGATCTCTGTGATGCCACGTAAGGTCAGTAGATTCAGGTTACTGAAAGAATGACATTTTAAACCTGGTATCTCTCTCATCTAAAACCATCTGCAATTCATCTTTTAAGGCTGAGATTATTCATTCTGGGGGAATTATCTACTAATCAGTTTTTATCTCCAAACTAGGTCCTCACGCTTGCAGCTCGTCAAGAGCTCAGTCTGGCAGAGGTTTTCATTCCCTCCACTCCTGCTGGAGGCCACGGTAACACAGAATAGTCTCCCATAGGGCAGGCTTTAAAATACATTTGATGGCAACTCCACGACAAAAGGCAGGTCTGTGCTAAGGAAACTGGCACCAATTTACCAGCCGACACTTCATGTAGCCAAGGTACACAGGCACAAAGCAAGGCTTCAAGTTAGAAATTGCCTTTACTGGGTTGGGCCTTAGTTCTTGACATCTTGCACAGAAGCAAACTAAGCAAAACCAGAATGCACAACAGGAGAAGGCGGTAAGAACTCCGGTATTTTCCCCAAAATACATATGCACAGAAAGAGGTCAGCACTGACTTTTGCCTCTTAAGCACACTAGCCTAGCTGCTATGCTGTTTAATATTTGTCACAGTCAAGTGTGAAACTCGAGAGAAGCATGGGGCCAAGTGAGTCAATACACTGGGTTCTGCAAGTCCTTCTCCCCTACCTGTTATAGCTCATCCTTTTGCTACAGCCCTGCCCCATTCCAGCACAGCATTTTGTATCAACTACTCATTCGCTATGAAAGCAGTTTGTTCCATTCATTCACCCATACTATGTACCAGCATGAAAATCATTTATATCTCCATCTCCCAGAGCAGATATCCCTGTTCTGCAGGGGCTTCAAAATAAGACGTGCCCTTCATTTGCAATTATCATGCAAAAAACCCCACAAATCCAGGCAGGTAAGTCGCCTCCTGCATTTCACCCAGAAGCCAAGGCAATTACTGCAAAACTTGCAGTTTGCATCAGTAGACATAGCAACATAATAATTTTGCTTTATCTGATTTTCAATTTTGAAGACTATGTAAAAACAAAACCCAAACCAAACAAAACTCAACTGCATTTCTCCTGACAAGCTAATTGTTGAACTGCCCAAAAATCATGTTTTACCTACTGCAAAAGAGAAATTCTGGAGATTCTTCAGCTGGTATGGTTCACGATAAAGGGCACTTTACAGCTGTACAAGTAAGAATACTGTGGGAAAGAGAAATGTGTTTAATTCCCTCTAGTTCATTTAATAAAATCTAAATGTCATAGTTTAAAATAATCCTGACAGACAAAGCAGGCCAGACCTTCCTATCCAATACAGTATAACCATGTACTGCATCAAAACTCTCTCTACCCTCTCTTTGGGTAAAATAGCAGGGATGGAGAAAAAGAAACCATTTACACAGAAGAGCAGAAACCCAGACCCATTTGTTTTATTCTGCAAGTATTGACAGTTGAGTAATGAAAACTCTGCTGCAGACACAGGCTCTTCTTCAGAGCAGCATCAGTTAATAAACCACATCCACAGCTGCAAAAATATTAAGGAATTTAACTAAATGACTCCTTCAAGGGCACAGGATTGCAGGAGGAGCCAGTTTTTGTGCTTTGTTATCCCAAAGGTTAAGATCATAGTGTGCAGCATCAACACAAGGCCCTGTTACTTTTCTGGATATAAGAGCTTTGAATAACAAGTTCATTAAATGTATACTACTGAGTACTAATATCTCTAGCATGATTTTTTCTCCATTTTGATAATATTTGAAACTTAGTATACTATGTTGCCAAAGCTTTTAGATGTGAAGTACCTCATCTGAGAAGTATTAAGTGATAAAAACAAATGAAAGTAATAGTAATAATAAAACCCACAGCCTGTTAGCTCTCCCCACAGGACAAGCCACAGCACTGGTAACGTTGCCGAGAATGGTGTTTTGCACGAGTTACCAACTTTGAATGCCAGACTCAGATCAGGACCTCCGATCAACAGCACATGCACGCTGGGAATGATTTCAGAATCAGATATGCTTTGACTTGATGGGGGAATTTTTTTTTGATCTTGCCAGTGGAGCTCCAACAGACTGGATGACCAATGGCTGTCACCTTTGATGCTATTACTTATACCAGCCCTAAGTACTTACAGAACTTGAGAAGTATCAAAACAATGACATAACCTTCCAGAACTGTTTTTGTTGTTACTAGCACTCTTACACACCCTGTTGCCAGAGACTCTCAGGATTTACAGATAAACTCATCTACCCAGCTGCCAGAAATAATCCCTCAGTCTCCTTAGTTTTCCCTTCTCAATCATGTTAACTTCAGCCAGAACAAAAAGCGTAAAACACTCATGCGGGTGGTAACCCTGAACACAGATAATTGTGGTCAACTGCCAGGTAAGCATTCTTTCCTTACGCACATAGTAAAAAGCCACAACAATCCCGACAACCCCAGGCAGCGAAGCAGGTTACACCAATGTCTGGTCCAAACGGTGGTTTTGATCCCTTGGACCTTGGCGCTCTGCAGGCTGCCAGCCAAATGGAAGCTCAGAGTTCTCCTGTGTATCACTTGCGGTATATCTGATGTCTCCAGGGAGCCCTAGAAGTATTACAGTGAAATGTACACCTCAGCTTTGAGGTCTAATGAACAAGGCTGTAATTCAGGATAAAACCTAAGAGTAAGAGCTGCCAATGCATATCTAAAGAATATATACAAGTGCTTTCACCCGAGACAGACAGGAGCAAAACCATTGTTGTTTAAAGAGTACCTGGAAATATACACAGTAATGAGAACCAAATTCTCTCTTTGCATGGTTTTTAAGGGTTCATTTGTCCTGCCATTCTTACCAGGATATTTTGGCTTTTAACAGCAACCTACCCTTCACTGTCCTCAGTTGGCTCCTCTGAGCTGTCTCCAGAAGACAGACATATTTGCTTTTTTCCAAAAGATTTTGCTTTTCCTTGGCATTCCCTGTTCCAGACCAACCAGTTCACAATTCAAGTAGCCTTTGTTCTAGCAGCAAAGGAAAACTTTTTTTTTTTTATCAGTGTTTTTACCTTTCAGCCTGATGCCAAATCATTGGCTGATGGAATGCGATACCTTGCATCTCTCTGGGCTGAGCAGCACAAGGGAAAGCGAAGAAATTAAACTTTAAAAGGTCTAGTGTCTGCTTCATCTTTGGGAACCAACAGGAAATTAGATAAAAATGTTGCCAGCTCACAGACCCGCCACCAGCAGTGGGGTTAATACTAAGTGAGCTATTGCAGACATCCCCTTTGTGGCATGTAAGGTTCTTTCATTAGTTCTCTCAGCAGTGACTTGCATGTGAGATGGGATTTTTTTCGGAGGCAAGGGGTCAGTCATCTTCTAACCCTGGTTTCCTCTGCGGAGAGTCACGCAGTCTGAGGGGTGAACACCATAGCCACACAGCACATTTGCTTTAGCGCTGCGAGGGTGGCAGTGAAGAAATGCCTTCCACAGCACTGCCTGAACCAAAGATGCAGCAAGCCATTTGCTAAATCAATGCATTCAGCTTCATGTAAGTATAGTCTCAAGCAGTATATAAAATCTCTTTGAACAGCTTCCCAACAGGACAGAAATCTGCCCGCGGCTGGGATTCATCTCCCCCAAACTTAACTGGGTAAATGCTAGGCATTAGAGCCTACGCTAGTCACGGTCACCACAGGCTTTTCCTATAGTCTCTGGTGAAAGATGGGCATTTCCAAACCAATATAACCAGTAGTAAATCCTTCTGACAACTGCTGGAATCCATGAGGGACTGCAAATTATTAGAACAAGCATTATACATAAATAAAAAATATTTTAGACTTTGTATACACAAAATTTTACCTATTTCAGTATAGGTGCAATTTTGAGCCAGCTTCACAAAACCAACTAATTCTGAGCAAGGATGTTCTTAAATCACCATAAATCTCTCTTTTATATTTACCTTAACTTCATAAATTTAGAGGCCAAAGCTTAAATGACACAATCAGCTTTTAACTCATACAAGTGTGGTGGTGCAAGAAGTTTAGTGGAGAAGTGAAGAGAAGTTTCTAGGCCATAAAGAATTTATATCTATTCATTCTTAGACCTTGCCTATACATGAAGGTTGCATCAATTAATCCAGCTGAGATTAGAGTAGCTCACTGCACAGTTTTCTCATATTTTTTTTCAAAACAGTCAGGTTTATTACATGCCCGTGAATTTTACAGGGCAAGATAAAGTAATACAAGACAAGTTTAGGCTGACAAAATGCCTATGCAACTGAATGAGCATAAGTTCATAACCTTAGCTAAATCATCAAACAGCAAACTACATCATCCAGGTCTCATTTTAAAAAAAGTATTTTTCTATGAGCAGCAAAACTAGTGAAACTCTATCTATTCTTCTTCCAACACAAGAAATCTAGCTTCCTTGCATCTCCCTTGGCACCCCTCTGAACAAGAAGCACCATGCGTGTTAGTAATTCTGAAATGATGTATGTACCAGTTGACACTGGATAGCCAAACAGAGTATGGGACAGCTACATTTTGCCTTTTGCCATAATGAAGGCACTATCTGTGGTCTCCTTATTCTATAGAAGACTGAGTAGAACACGTGCAGAAGTTTAAATAAATTTCTGATATCAATTCCTCTGCAAAGTTTGAGTAAAATTGGCCAATAGGTCCAAGAGTTCTAACAGAAGATGGATGAGCCATGGCTATTTCCTTATGAAAAGATGCTACAGATTAAGTAAGAGAGGTACAGACATAAGAAGCAAGCTTACCTCTCAGCAGACATGCCAAGTTATTCATCAAAACTCAGTGGTTCTTCTTTAAAGGGATACTGTACATCTGAACTGGCCATATTTGAGAGAGCCAGCTCACTGTAAACAATGTACTTTAAATACCATTCCTTATATTCATTAGAACGTTTTAACAGGGTGGTTCCACAACTTTCCGAAGTGTCTCTCCTGTAAACTATAACAGACCGGACTGGCAGAGCGGGAGACAGAAGTGCCACCGTTTCAGTGACAGAGAGCAAACAGCTATTCACAGAGCAAACAGAAAAACTAAGATGAAAACAGAGAAACTCCCCACCTCAGTTTGACAGTTTCATTCTCCAAGGTATTGCTCATAAAGACACAAGATTTAAAAACCAAACCAAACCAAAACAAAACAAAAACCAAAACCCACCTCATGTGACTTTCAGATGCATAACGTTTTTGGGTACTGCAAATTTCTCCCATACAGTAGCCCTGGAGAAGCAATTCCAAGCAGTAAAAGAGTAAACTCAACCCCTGCACCACTCTTACCATGCTCCATCAAAAATCTGGCATCAGGCTTAAGATATGATTTCATGTGACCTTTGCAAGTATAGTTATACAGACAAACCACCTCCTGCACAAACCAGTGCTCTACATTTTCTGTAAGTCCCTGTAAATTCATAGATGAGCTCTAACTAAACCTGTTGGTAGACCTCCCTAGTTCCTCAAACTTACTATTCTTGTTTAAAGCTTCCTCTAATTAGAAAAGCAGAAATCATACACTTAAAAAAATTAAGATGAAAAAAATATACCCCAAACAGGGATATTTAATTTCTTCATATATGAAAGTTGCAGCACACATCACTCACAACAATGAAATGCAAGGTTGCATTGTTAAGCAAAAAGTGGATGGGAACCATCCGCAGTTTATCTCCCCATATTCAAATCGACAAACTTACTATAGTTAGAGCACAAAATGAAAGGATAATATATCACCCAAGGAAAACTGTGTTTCGAACAGTATTGTCCTGCTAACTGAATCCCACCGTCGGATGGATTCACTGAGCACTGCTATCTGGAATTGGCTTGAATGTACTATACAACCAGAACTAAAATATTGATTTCCCTGGGTGCCCTTTATTATATGCTGTTTGGTTTGTAAAGGAAACTTTCTAAATATGGAATTAATTCCTGAGGCTATTTTACCACCTCTTGGGCAGTATGGACAGGACAGAATGGTAGACTGAGAAGCACAATAAAAACATCAAAAGGTAGGGGATAAAACAATGCATGCTGTACAAAACAATGCATGCTGTACATTGTGAACACACTCCTTTTGCTCCCATTTTAATTATTAAAGACTACCTGCAAACTACTGTTTAACAGATATAGAACTACATATTCAGTCTCTCAGTAAAATTCTATCAAGGTTTAATCAACCAAGCTGCAGCACCTGCCTCCTCCAACTTTACCAGCTATGGGTAACTATTCTTTGATTTTAACCTCTACTGATTTTTTCCTTTCTTTCCAGAAGCCCAAAAAGAAGATTATAATCTATTTTCTTTCAAAACCCAAGATTTTTGTACATGTAAGGGATGAAATTAAAGATCTTGCTTGGAATATAAATGGGACTGGTTCAGTGAATATGTTAAGTACGCAACAAAGGGCATCCCCACATGAAGCCTTCAGAGAGAAAGAATGAGAGCATCAGAGTGCAAGCAAGCTTTAACCTTTCTCCCTTGGCAGAATAATGAATTAGTATTTCCTTAAGAGGCACTGATGGCCACACCAAGATGTTAAGTTGAATCACAAAATGCACAGTCTTTTCATGACACCAGAAAAGCTCTACACAAAGCAGCAGGAACTGTCACCCAGGTAAAGTAAGATAATGCAAAACATGCATTTGCTTAATTCAAAGAGCCTCAGCCCCATAATTAAGAATTCTCTTCTTCAGGTGCCACCCATGCTCAATCGACCCTCTCAGTGGTATAAAAGGGGAATCAAAAAAATTAAAGAAACATGAAACCAAAGTGCTAGCCAAGGCTTAGAATCTCTATACAGCTCTTGTCCTTCTCAAATTTTACTTTCCTAAATATGATAAAATAGAAAGCAAGTGTAAGAGAACCAATTCTCCCAAATACTGCCAATACCATATCTCCCACAGCACTAAGTGAACACTCTGATATAGACCATCTTTTTATTATACTTGTT
The DNA here is from genome assembly GCA_013401275.1 of Pandion haliaetus. Classification (NCBI taxonomy): domain Eukaryota; kingdom Metazoa; phylum Chordata; class Aves; order Accipitriformes; family Pandionidae; genus Pandion; species Pandion haliaetus. The sequence goes on from VYZV01010247.1 coordinate 85,370, forward strand.
TCTATTCACTTCTTCCTTGCTCTCAACATGAAAACATTATCTTACAAACTCCAGAGAAGGTAAGCTATGGTAGCAACTAGAACAGCAAACAGATTTAACATCAAGAGACTGTTTCAAAGCTGAAGAGCTTTAACTGAAATATGCAACGCAAATAAAAGTAGACCAATAATCTGATCCATCAACTTTCTCAGGTTGCTTCACAGATTATGTGGGGACATCACTTCTCTCTCACGTAGATGAAATTCTTTGCTCTAGCAGTATCAATGCCATGCACCGTAAGAAAAGATCGGAAATGTATTTTTAAGAGTGGTTGTAACGGGTCAGGTAATATAGCTGTAAATTTGTCAGGCTGCAGTAACGTGAATAGCAGAACTGCGGAGCATTCCTTTGGCAGCACGTCCCAACCTGCAGGATTCCTGCAGCTTTTCCAGATTGCTGAAATTCATCTTCTGTCTCTTTGCCTTGGAACAGACTCCCATGAAAGCTGCTGGGAGCCTCCTCCTTGCCTGCTTTCCCTTTTTGTCATCCGTCTGTCTTTTCCTATCTGCTCTACTTGCACACAACTTAGCCCACCATTCCCTCTTCTTCTAACATCCGTGCATTGGGCATCCTCTCACTTCTTTTCTGGTCTTTTCAATCATTCCATCAACATCTCCACTTGTGATGTCCCTTTTTCCTTCTCTGGCCACCTTTTTATACACCTTGGAGTTCTGGGGCTGCAAATTCAAACTTGCAAAGGTGAATAAATCTAGTTTTCCTCCAACCAGCTCTCCCTTTTCCTCTAATCTCTACTAAAGCACTGAGAACACACAGCTCTCCATTACCATCCACTTCTCCCATTATGTTCTACAGGATTTCTCAACTGTACGCCATGAAAGCCAAGCTTTGGTTATTTAGACAAAACTGAGAAATTACAAAGCTAATATTCTTGCAATAGGTGATTTTAATACTCCTTCCATACTGCTTCTGTGACAATGGCTGAATCCTATAATTTGCTAACGTTAATAAAGAAGAAAAGACAGATATAACACCAAAGCAGAATTTCCCAAATATTCAGGCACTTACAACACAATAAATTTTCAATTGTTTTCAGAGAGAAAAGCCTATTCTGTCAAAAATTTGAGAAGCTGAAGGATCCCTCTCCATGCACAGGCTTTTCTCCAGATAATGTAAAGTCTCCACAGGAAGAATACAGACTGGAAGGATTCATTTCACTGCTAAGCAACAGTACACAGAGGTCAATAGCTCTGCAAACTGGCAAAAGACCGCAAAACTCCAGATCTCTAGTTTCAGCAGAAAAATGTTGGGATGATTTGCCTTGGAAAATGGAACAAGTTATATCCTCTACATGTACCCAAACTATGCAAAATGATGGCTGTGGTGAGGAGCAGGAGACAGAAAGGCTATTAAATCACCTTACCTGTAGCTCTGAGATGTGATTTGTTGTTTTTAATATACTACATAGTTTCTGGAGTTTTATCTGGCACAAAGACGGGAGATGCTCTCTATCATCTTACCTTTGCTGGGGTACAGGGATCTTCCAAATCTGATGCTATGGTTACAAACAATTCCAGTTATCACCTCTCAGTAGCCCAACTGAGAACTACCTAGACATATCCTGTAATATACATAATGATTGAGTGCTTGAATTAAATCTGATTAGCCATCAAATGCCTCTGCCAAGGAAACTTATAACATCTCTCTAGCTTCTTTAAAATAAAGTCTAGAAAGTTAACACTTCATGTTCCTCCACTTGCAGTTAAGATGCTGTAAGCTTCTGACTTAAAACGCTCTCCTTTCAAAGGATTTGTAAGTCAGCAGCAAAGCTCATCAACAGTAAAGCTCATTCTGCCAATTCTACCCACAGGCTTTCAACTTTGGAATAAATAAGGCGTTAACGTATATAATTTTTTTAAAAAAGACCCACACCTTTGCATCAGAGTCTATCTGCACTTACAGAGTTACTAGAACATCAGCCAAGTTATCAACTGCAATTCAAAACTTCCAGAAAGATGAACAAAACCCCAAGGAAACCTGAAAAAGCAGTTACAGATCGACTCCCTTCCCTAGAAACAAATACCCAGGTTTCTTCCACTCACGCAGGACTTTGCAACAAGTAAAGCCATGCTGACAGCCTACAGATCCCTTACAAATAGGAAACTTCCTCTACAAGTAAAGCAACAGACCTAGATGACGGACATTTGTGTTATGATCTTGACTGACAGTGAACTTCCACTCATCTCCCTGCTGGCCAGGTTAGCAGGAGTCAGTAAGAGTTACCACCACATAAAAATCACACCAATAGATATATTTAGTCACTGCGGTTCAAGGAAAACGATTGCTTGCACTGAAAATAAATTTAGCAATTGTTTCCAGTTTCTGCTTTTTCACTGACTAAGGCACAAGCCAGCTGCTTCACATTCCAGTAGACTTCAGCTGTCTTTTTTCTCCACTCCTTGTCCACTTCCTTCTTACAACTGCTATGACCATCTCAATCTTGCAGCAGCTATCCCGCAGGCTACATTTCTGAACGCTCCAGTCTTGAAGCTATGCAACAGAACACCTGTCAAGCCTACGACGACTTAAAAAAAAAGCAAAATTCTGCTCTTTGTGCCTTTTTGTAGGAAACATTAAATAGTGATCATCTTGGACCTGTATTTTGCCTCTACACAAGGCTAGACTGAATCGTTGATGCTTTTTAAACAAGTTACAATAAAACACATGTGCGATATCACTATCTTAGCAGCGTACAGTAGGAAATGCAGTAGGTGCTAAAAGCCCAAATAAGGAAGAATTGGAACTGAATTGCCTTTAGGGTTGTGAAGCGAGTCTTTCGAAGAGTTTAATTTTCAGATTCCAGGACAAGACATTTCACAGAGAATTTTTACTTTGTTTGAAAACCACCAGCAGAGCAGCACTTCCACTGGTCAACTGCAACACTTCTAACTTGAAAGCCCTCACTTTTACTGAAGAGCACAGTACAGTGGTGAATGCACAACTGAACAGAGAAAGAGTTCTGCCTAGTGACTCACCTAAACATAACTTAGACAAACTACAGAAAGCTGTACAGGTGTAAAAATTATGCAGGATAATTTCCATAGAATGATCCAAGAGATGATGACAGTTCAAAATACAGCCTCCTCAAAATAAAGCCTCCTCAAAAATAAGATCCCCAGGAAACTTCATGTTAATACAAAAACATTCACAGATGCACAATTCAGAATCATGTAAATTGGTGTGGAGGACTGTGGACAAACATTAAGTTCCTATAAAGATGGGAATAATCCGGCCTCTTGAACTGTTTCTTCTATTTTGCTGTTTTCCTTAAGAATAGAGTTCTCCTAGGATAACCCCTAGATGTTTATACCACCAATACTGAAGGATGAGACCTCAGAGGTGAATTTGATTATGAGGCCAATGCTTATGAGTAAAAGGTGAAGACGGCAGCATGTTCAATCTGTTGGGAATAAATACATCCAGCCGAGTCCCGAGCAGAATAAGAGATAACTCACTGCACTCCAGGTAGCTAACACTTGAAACAGTTATCTCAAACAACCTTTAGCAGACAGCTATTGAAAAAGCAAGCTTAAAAGGGATATGAAAACCTTGCAAGAAATTACAAGATTAAGATTGAAAACATCAAGTGGAATAAACCTTCAAAGTATGGCACCCATATGTTCTTTGGTTTCAATAAAGGGCATTCTTGAATGGACCTGCTTCAAGGAAGAGCTTTTGTTTTAGACCTGATGGTGTCTAACTGCTCCCTTATTCTCCCTGAATGATGCAGAATAGTTCAGTTCCCTGGAGCACGTAATCCATCAGGTAAATAAATACAGGAATTCATGTATTGCCATGGTAACAGGAAACCCAAGCAGAATCTGTGACCTTCTCCACTCTTTCTTGGCATCCCTATTTTGGATTTTAGATCAAAACTGTAAGACTAACTAGGGTGGGAGCAAATATTTTCTGGAATTGAAGACAAAAAAAGTCACAGTTCTAGAGTAAGGAAAAACCAATGTTGGATGCCATTCCTTCTCTTCAAGTCAATGAGGGTTCTGCTTTGAAAAAGCATTTGGAAGTCTCCTGGCTGGAGCCTAATAAAAACAGGGGGTCTAATATTAGTGAAAACAAAATATACCATCTTATTCTACATTACCAGATGGCTCCCCTTCACTCCAAAGCAGTGCTCTGAATAGCTCTACAGTGACCCTTCTGTTGATTAAATGGCAGTACTGAGAGGCTCCAGAGGGAGCCTTGTTCGCTCTTGCTTGGTGGACAGGATGGTAGCTGTTATCTCTAACCATTTATTATTATTTTTTATTAAGTGCCGACAAGGTGGTTCATTTAAGGACCCAGGGAGCAGATGTATGTAAGATCTCTAGGGATCTAACCCTATAAGGCAACACTTTTTTTCCCCAGCAGCCTGACTAGATGGACATGAGCGTCAAACCAAAGCCCAAGCCCATTCCAAAGTTTGTCAAGATGGCTCATTATCACACAACAGCCTATTTTATTTACAACATACTGGGTTTTGCATGTATTTCCGTTCCCATAAGAAAAAAACCAAAGTCAAATGTACACAAATATGCAGACCTTAGATCTCATAGCATTTGTTTCATGACTCTGTATCCTTTGTTCTGCTACTGTATACATTTTGACAAATTTTATCCCAGAATTACCATGGTATTACAGACAGTGTTTATTTGGTGACGCTATTAACCGAACCGTTTGTGTCGATCAGAAGCTCAAACACTCAAAACAGTGATCAAGACTGTACTGCACTGAAACAGCTGGCTTCCAGCCCTCCTCCCCTCCCCTTCCCCACCTCTTCCCCCTCTTATATTTGGACTGGATTTTTTTTTTTTTAAATACCCTTCTTAAATGAAAATACAAGCAGTTGAAAGAGGACAATTTCCCAGATACAGTTTCTCTTGTTCAGCAAATCATCACTACGACACACACCCACTAGAAAGAATGCCTCCACGTCAAGGTTTCACCCATTGCATCTTCAAAACTGTACATTTACAGCACTGACCTGCAGACGGATCCTGCATGATGTCTTGAATTCTTCAATGGGAGTTCAGTGTGTTGCAAAGTCGGGTCTCTAGGTTGCGCAGCGTATGATTTTTGTATGGTATTTTTGGCCTTTCTGTTCTATTGTTTATGGAACCGCGCTGCGTTTGTGTGTGTCTACAGAGTCATCTTCCCGTGTTTGAACTCTTCATGCTGCTTCGCTGGTGTGGAGTTATATTTACTATTCTCACAGGGTTATTTACTGCACGCGAATAAACAAAATGTGATCACTTATTTATACATCTGTAATTACTGTCTACAGTGCTATCAGCATTTACTAAAATCCCAAGCCAAATTCACCTCTAGCATAAACAAGTGGCAATTATTTCAGAGCTGGCCCCAGGTCTATATATGCTGCTAACACCTTCCTTACTCAGTTACCCGCTTCCCGGACAAACAGTTGCAGTGATATACCAGTAAGCATTGAAAAGACATAGCCAGAAACCCAAAGCAAAGCGTTATGTTGCGACACTATGTAAGGGATCGTGCATCAGATTAACCTATGATATTTCTGGAATAACATTTGTCCCATGATGTGATGCACACTTGTTAGACTAACTTAGCGCTAAGAGCTGGAAACATGCCTATGTACTGCACTAAAAGCCGGCTGCCAGGCAGCCAGACTGCTTATCCCTGGAGGCCGCTCCAGAACTCGTATCGCAGGAGAACATATTCATATACAGTGCAGCGCAGAAGCCAGAACAAACCAGGATCGAATGATCAAAACCAGAAAACACTGCTACCAACTCCTTTGAAAGAGGAATCTTTCCTAAATCGGTGGCTGCTGTTCTGGAAAGCCTGAAGGCTGTACTTCACGTATCCCAACTCAGACTGCTACCCTACATTCCCCAGTAGGAAACTGCCTCGCTATTCCTTACAATAAAACATACAAAACAGCATTGATTTTTCTCTGCTAATTAAATGCAACAGAATTAAACTAAATAACTTCACTGCTAGATTTGCAAAACACTAATTGAATCTTTAAACATACTACTCCCGCTACACAGAAAAACAGGGGCATTCAACCATCTAAAGTGACAACTGAGAACCAGACACGACTCCAGAAGCACAGAGAGACAATACGATCCGTGCTTGAGCGTTTCCTTGTGAGAGCAGAAGAGATCTCAGCAGCCTCCCCTGGCTCTGGCTCTAGGCGAGCACCCCAGGCAGAGGGGAGAGCTTTGCAAGAGAGAGGAAAAAATGAGCAAGTTCCCTCTGACATTTGCCCACGGACTCATCTTTTCTGATCTTGCACAAACACCAGAAGAGGAAAAAGTTGGAGAAGTTGCAATTAATCATTGCGTGTAGGCCCCAAAAGCGTTGCAGTGCCCCGGCTTTGCTGATGCTCTGCTACACGGAAAGGACGGCAGGGGTGCGGGAAAATAAAAATAATAAAAAGAAGGGGG
>VYZV01010247.1:103975-135102 GCA_013401275.1 Pandion haliaetus
GAGGGGTGCGGGGGGGGGGGAGGCCTCATTAATTTTTTGTCATTTGCATTCCCGCTGTTAAATAATGTATTGATTGCTCTTTCTCTCTCCCTCTTTAATTCTCTCTCTTCTGCGGTGTCTCGCAGCCGATGGCCCTCACTCCGTGACAGATGAGTTTGTCAGAGGCACCAGACAGCTTGCGCTGCCCGGGACAGGGCTGGGAGAGCTCAATGTGACCCCAGCACAAGCTCCAGCGTCGCCACACAAGTCACAGCTCCGGTGGCACCAGCTCCTCACAGGGGGACACTGAGATCTCCCTCAAACCAGTTGCTAAGACATCCCAGTCCATGACTTAGCGATTCACCTCCGCACCTAGCTCCTGGGGTGCGGGAGGTCAAGGACAACAGCGCATGGGTCCCAGGTTGCTTGGATGTCGTCAAAGGAGGAATTGCCAAAAAGTTGGAGGAATGGTAGCAATGCACAGCCAGGGAAACCATCACCCCTGCCCTCGCCTGCTGCCTCGCTGCCGGCCGAGCTGCCCCAGGCAGCTGCGGGATCTGCAAGAAGGAGCCACTGGAAGAGCCAACGTGAGCAGCTCTGACCTCGGGAGGGCAGGAAAATGGAAACAGGAAGGGGATTTTGCTCCTTCTAACTTCAGCAGCAATCTGCTTCCCTGTCCCTTTGATAGACCTGAGCCCAGGGCCCTGGAAAACCAGATACAGGGTCCATTGAATTGGCAGCTGAGCTAAAGAAGAATTTGCACACGATTAGGGCTTGGCTTGGCTTCCTTTTTAATTAATAAATACTTAATTACATAGTTAATATTTTAATATTTCCTTTTAAAAACGTCTGATTTAATGGAGTTACTGCCAGCTATTTGTTTTGTATGACTTTTATGTTTATCTTCGTCTTTCATTTCTCGTTTCCCCCTCCACCCACTGCTCTAATCCCCAAAGCTCCCGATTGATCTTTGCTACTGGAAATTAGCAGATGGGCTTTCAGCTGAAATGGAATCGGGCCCTTGGCGCTGACATACATCAGCCAAAGGTGCTAATGTGAGTTATTAACACTCGGGTATTTCACCACAAATATACCAACCCCTGGGGAGGACAGGAGAGGGGAGATGAGAGAGTGCTGGAGCTGGCCGGGGAGGGGAGGTGGGAGAGGAGCCGGAGTGGTGAGCGGGTACAGGGCTGGGGCTACTCCCAAGGTCATCCCCAAAGATGGGGAGAGCCTGAAGCCTGTGATCGCCTTCCAGCCAAACCTTACCCGCAAGCACAATTTGTCTCAGGAGCAGCACACCTGTACCCAGGCGAGGATGGAGAAGGGCCCCAGCAATGAGGACAGAGGGGAGATGGATGTGACCTTCTGCAGCAGCGATGGCTCCACACCTCCTCTCCTAAGCCCTTGGCTCCTTGCTCCAGCTCCACTTGCTCCAGGGTGGCGCCCACAACAAGCCCTGCACACAAGCAGGTGGATGCATTGAGAAATACAGAGAAATAAAGCAGCTATGGCTTCCCACATCCCTTCCTTCCCTCCCCAGGCAGCCTCCTGCCTCGCAACCAGCCCACCCGACCCACAAAGCCCAGCTTCAAAGCAGCATTCCCACAGCATGGGTGGGCTGAGCCGTGGGCCTGTGCCTCACCTGGGGTGGGATATCTCCTCCAGCCTCTTCGGGGGAGCATGCAGTGAGGAAAGTGGGTGTTTTCGCAGTAATCTCCATGAGCAGCCTGTTGGGATAATAAAACAAATAAACAGAAGAGTTATAGCCAAGGCACTCGGGGCACCATAAAACAGGCTAAAAGCAAATATAGCATCGTTAATCCATCATAAAATAACAGCCTCTTACGATCCTGAATGCATCAAAATGAACAGGAGACCGGCAGGGTCGCAATTCAGCCAGGAACGTGTTGAATGTGAAGTAGGGCTGTAAGCAGCAGGATGGAAACAAACCCCAACCTGCCAGGTACTGGGTAAATCAGGACTCCAGGAACTCACACCTTCCTGCCCAGGTAGGTTTAAAACCAGTACTACCAGTTCAGGCTGGGAAGAGCGGTGTGATACATGCACCTTTGTCTTGCGGTCTCTGCCTCCATTGCCCGAGAACTGGGATATTCCCAGCGGGGATGGCACTAGCAGAGGCCAGCCAGCTCAGTGCACATCTGATGATGAGAGATGCGAGCACAGCCCTAACGCGGGGCCGGAGACATCGCTGGGGTCCCCATGGCTGGGCAGGGGGAGCAGGGGGTGACCCAAATCCCCAGCGGGACACAAGCACCGTGGTGCTGGGAGGATGCTGGGTCCCAAATCCCCGTGGTTGTGGCAGGGCCTGGCTCGCTCTGCCAGTGAAACTGCTGGTGACAGGGCAGCATGTCAGGAAGGGGGGAGATGAAACAAGTTGGGACGGAAACTTAATGGGACTCTTAAGTGCTCCGACTTCCCCACTAATGAGGGTTCTGCATGTGCGAGGGCGAGAGAAGAAACCGCACCGTGCACTAATAAAGCCCCATGACTTTGCTGACTGGAGGCACTGGCGCTAATGAAGTCACCAGAGAGTTGGGATTCCTTTGGCAGGTCTGACATTGTTCTGTATAACCGTTATTTTAATTCAGTCTGAGGAAACAAGAAAAACAAAAAAGCCATGCACCAGTGGGACATGCCCGGGTGGCAGCTGATCCCTCTGCTTTGCCTGGCGGCTGCAGAGCCCGGGTGGGAGACAGGTTTGGGAATGGGGATGAAGTGACCTCCTCGAGGGACAGGATGCTCAGGTCACCTACAGAGAAGCTCAGGTCACCCCAAAGCTGGGCTGCGAGCACCTCCTGGGTGCTCACCAGGGAAACCCAAGCCCCGTCCCAGAGCAAGGAGGAGCCCGGGGCTGTGCTAGGAGCCCTGGGGGATGTGGGTGGCAAGACATCAAAGGCATGGGGAGGAGGGCAGGGACAGACAGATGGACAGACACTTATCCCATCTGATTTCAAAGCATTTCATAAATGCCATATGCACACTCAGCGTAGCTGACGGAGAGCCATCCTTGGAGAAAAGGCCCAGCAAGGGCCGGTCGATAACCCTGCAGGCTGAAGGTTGTTTTCTAAAAGCAATGGCCTTACATATATATATGTACATATATATAAAAATATACACCCTAAACATATTAATATATTAGTATATTTATATTTAACATTAATATATTAATAATATTCCTAAGTGTACACATGTACACACATATATATAGAATAAGCTCAGGGCCTTAGTCTGGCACCAACAGCAGTGACTTTGGCAGAAACTATTTTTGGAAGCTTCATAAATGTCCATTGGGCCCCCCCATTTCTCACTGCAGTATCTTTTATTTGAGCAGAGACGTTAAGGAGGAGCAGCTTTGCCATCTGGGAGCCACCGGTGCCCGGCTGTCCTCGCTGTCACCTCGGCGGGCAGGGAGGAGCGGACGGATGCCCCTCGGGGTCCTTTGGTGCCTCTTCTTAATTAGAAACCTCGTCTCTGAGTCTTACGTGCCCTTCCGCAGGGTTAGTCACTCTCACCTGCTTAATCCTGGGAGATTTTTTTCTGGTCTCTTTTAAAAAATAACCCAACCACCCCAAACCCTTCAGTCTTCTTTCAATTCTTTTCATTTCACCTCATTTAATTCCTTGCCAGCTTAATGACTTGGTAGTAATGAATAAGATGAAAATTAGGGCTTAATAAGTGTTAAGAAAAGACGGTTTTCTTGCTGATGAAGGGAGCACGCTGGTGGGAAAGCAGAGACTGGGGAGAGCACAGAGATAACCCCAGAGCTCTTCCTGACCTTGAGACGGGCATTGCCAGCTCTGGGCTGTAACTGGTGACAGTGATGGGCTGCAGCTGGGACCAGGGGCACACCAGTTCCCAGAGAAGCATGCTGGAGGGAAGCAGGATGGGATGGACACAAGAAGGGGCTGGCACAGGGGGCTGCTGGAGGGGAGGTGACGGTGCCCAGCTCAGCATCCCAAACACCTCATTGCTTTCTGGCCAGGGCAGGGGCTGTGCTGGGGGTGCAGCTCTGTGCAGGTGAGCCCGTGGGCTGGGAAAGCTCAGAGGCTGTGGTGACCTCCATGTTTGGGGAACCCCACAGCCCACCTGGGGAGGTGGCTTTGGCCTGCAAAGCCCTACAGCTTCCCCACCGGGTCTGTGGCTGGGGACCTCAGAGCTCAGCAAGGCAGCAGTAAACCCAGCCCCAGGGCTGTTGGTTATGGGACCAACGCTGCCGTAACATCACCACACAAAACACTGACTTGCCATCGAGTCTGCCTGTGGGGCCAAATTCTTGTCTGGTCACCTCTGTGCTGGCGTTACACCTGGATCAGCATCTGGCCGCAGGTGGCATCAAACTGGTAGAAAGGTAATAGCACGCCTGCTGCTTTGTTTGCTGGAGGGGTGCCTGCGGGTGTTCCCCCTTTGATGCAGCATCGGTCTTCCCTAGGACACAGCCTGGTCCCAGGGTGGGTGGGATGGTGTTTTTGCTGACTCATCCGGAGCGATGAACCTGCTGACTCAGCAGAGGCAGTGCTGGCAGGAGCCGCAGCAAAATGCCGGCAGACCTGGAGCAGCCGATGGTTACCGGTACCTGAGCACTGCAGGCACAAGCATGACCCTCGGCGCCGGCTGTGCTGGTGAGGGTGCTGGGATATGTGATCAGATCAGCCCTGGCCCCTACCACGAGCGCAGCTAATGACAGGCCAGCCGGCCACTCACACTGCATTAGCTGACTCTGGATGTATGCTCTAATTAACGATAATATTGGGACTGACAGGTAGGTCAGGGGAAAAAAGGTGCAGAACTAATTGACCTGCCAGAAAAATGTGTCCAACAAGATTCACCCACACCCCCCTACCCCGACGCGCACACCCAGCCCCTCTATAATGCAAACACCCCCTGCCACCCCCCAGCCAAACACGGGGCAAATGCTGCCGGCGAGTCTGAGTGCCGGGCGCTGGCACGGCCGCACCATGAGCAATACTGATGACTTCCTAATGGGCCCTGAGAGCCGTCTCCATTTCTGCCGCCAGCCGCGTTATTCGAGCGAGCGGCTCCTCAATCATCTCGTTTGTGGGACCCCCGGCCATCCCCCGCTCCCAATCTCTTTTTGGTGCCACCAGCGCTTTTTCCTCCCAGAGATTGGTTTGCTCCTTCTGCTCCCAGGCGCTGTCACTTTGGAGATGATGGTCATTTTTAAAGTGCTTGGTCTTGCTCTTTCGATCCGTGTTTTACTTCCCTTGGAATAACTGGGCATGACCGAGTGAGACTACTGGATCCGAGCCCCGGTTACCTCATCTGCGTGGATGCACAGAGGGCTCTGAGAGCAGCCCAGGTTAATTCGGGGCAGGGTTATTTTGCAAAGAAGGTTTTATCCAAAGCAAGAGCATAAATCCCAACACCTCTAATTAACCCAACAAGCCTGCTGGGTAGCAATGCCGGCAGTCACGGTTGGGGCAGAGGAATGGGTCCGGCCCTGCCGCCATCCTTGCTTTACTTGGTTGAGCAGGGCCATGCCAAGAGCTGTGCATTGCCGCAAGGCCACACAGGAGCGGTTTGGGTTCGGCGTAAGAGCATTTCCCATTGAAGCCACGTGTTGGAGGACCAGCATGGATGCACATCCATACACCCACACTGGGACCATGTGACATTACACACATGCAACTTTAATTCCAGCGTGTCTGGATGCAACGAGACACTGAAACCCAACGACCATGAAGGGTTTGCAGGCAGCAGAGCTGCCCTCCCATCGCCTCCTCCTTTTCCAGGTGCAGAGGGGAGGCTTTGGGCAACACAGGGGGATTTTAATTCCCCTCTGCAGGGAAGAGAGGTTTTCTCAGTGCAAGGACTAGGGGCGGTTAAATGGGTTTTCCCCTGTAGGGGTCAGCTGAGCTGCTGAAATCCTTACCCAAGGGTGATGCAGGTGGAAAAAGACCTGTAGGATGAAGAGGAGGGTGGATGAGGAGCTCAAAGAGATGGGGGCAAACCACTTCAGGCTCACGGAATTCCCTGAGCCAAAAACAGTTGACACTAAAAAAGTATTAGAAGGCTCAAACACAAAATATAAGGGGAGATCAAACACCTTAACCTGTTCCTGCTTGCTTTTGTGCACCTGCTTACGGCTACTATGGGAGACAGGAGACCTAAAAACCACTAAAAAGCCACTAATTTGTGGCAGGCACCCCCAGCAAACCCCAGGGGGGGTTGAGTGTGTGGAAAACCCCGGCCAGGCGAGCTGGTGCAGCTGGAGGCGGCGGTGGGAGCTGCACCGGGCTGGGCTGTGCTGGTGGGCGCCCGCCGCCGCGTGCCCAGGCTGGGTGATGAGGGGGTGGGTGCATTTATTTTGAGGGGAGTGCGTCGTGCTGGGAAAATAACTGAATTAGATGGGGAAATTTATTCCTGCTGGCACTATGTACTATAGATCCATAAATAATCAGCCCTTAAAAGCAATTGCCTCAACTAAATCAGAGAGGCACATAAACATCCCAAAGCTGCATGACTAATAAGGGGAAATTATACTGTAGAAGAGGCTTCGCTACTCGCCTTCATGCCTGTGCGGCAGAGCCCATCCAAACACGGCGGCGCAGACAGCAGTGCTGTGAAAGCTCCCAAAAGCTTCGGGCTGATGAAGGGGCACCTGCGGCTGGGAGGGCTGGGAGCAAACCCCCTGACAGTCCCGTTTCACCAGCTGTGGAGGAAACGGGAGGGAAGGGGAAAGCAAATGCTGCTTTTCTTGCAGGAAAAAGGCAATGGCCAAGGAGGGGGATCTGGGATCTGTCCCACCGACATTATCCTTGTATATCGCCCAGGTGCTGCAGCCTTGTGCTCCTCCCACGCATGAGGCTCTGCCAGACCAGCAGCAGCAGAGAAACCCCTGAAAACCTCTGACACCTTTCTAGTGTCCCTTTGGAGAAAGCTCTGCCGGGGCAGTGCTGGACTTGTTTTCCCAGTGTCCTGAGAGACGATGTGCCCCATGGTGGAGAAAGGGATCTGCACATGGGACATCTCCTGCGAGGAAGGTGCTACGGCTGCTGCCAGGAGAGACGTGGGAATCACCGGGGTGGATGTGAAGGTGCACGTGGGCATGCACGAAATGCCAGGTCTGTGAGATCTCGTTGATGGCACAAAGCTGAGCACGGAGAAGTCTCCCCTGCTCCCCTGGGGTCTGGGTGCTGCAGCATCCCCACCCCCTCCACCTGGACCAGACCCTGTGTGCCCCGACCCACTGCTGCCAACAAGCTTTCATTCATTACCAACCAGAGAGCAGCACTTGGATTCAAAAGGATGCTCCAACCCCCAAACCCTCTTTTTAATTTTTTTTTTTTAATAATTTTTTTTTATTAGAAGCCTTATAAGTCTCCTCCAAGTCTGGTCCTGCTACGACAAGGAGCTTCAAAGAGCCCCTCCACATTAAAATCAGATGCTGCTCCCGCACAGCCCAAGATCAGAAACACCTGCAGTGGGGATCGATTGCCTGATTAGGGGGCAAATTGATTGCCCCAACCTCATCAGCATATCGTTAGTGCTGACCCCATGGCTGACCCCACTCGAGCGGGCCGTGACCTGGATGGATTAGAAAGCGCAGTGCTGAGGAGGGATGGGAAATCAGTAAAGAGGAGAGGGGGAGGCGAAAACCCCGGTCGATAACATCCACCTCCTTACCCCGCCGAGGCTTCAAGCACTCGACACCCATCGGCCCCGGGAGCATCACAGGGAGATGCAGCTCCTGGGGCGGGGGTCCCTTGCCCATAGCAGTCCCCAAGCAGAGCATCCCTCATGGGGACCGTAGAGGGTTTCTTCGGGAGCTCCAGCCCTTTCGAACATTGACTAACAGGTTTTTTTTTTAGTGCCGTGAGTCAGTAGCCCCATATAGGATTTCCATCTGCGCTGTGCAAGGTCTCGCCAGACTGTGTTTTAGGCCTCCATCCAAATAAAGCTGAAGAACTAGTTGGGTTTGATTTGTTGTGGGTTTTTTTTTTTATTTTCTGTACAAGTTGTGCACACAAAAGAAGGGCAGAAGAGGCCGTGCTGTTCCCGAGGCCCCAGCCAGCCCAAATCTCCCCAGGACCCACCTTGTGAATGATTTACCCAAGGTCAGGAGGCAACCTGCAGTGAAAAGCCTGGTACCAAAAGGGCAGCGAGTCGCACTGAGGAGATGGAGAGACCCCAGGGCCTGGCTTTGCAGAATAATCTGGGTTTGTCCTGTAGACCTGGGCTGCAGCATATTGCAGCTCTGCTATCGGCATCTGAGGGGACATGGAAAGTATTTCAGTTTGATCAAAGGACCAAGGATGAGCCTCTGGCAGTGGGTGGAAGAAGCAGCTTCATCTAGAGACCTGGGATAGCTGCTGCCCAATGCCCCAGGGTGACATTCACCCCGAGCCAAGCTCCAGCCCCATCCCTGGAAGCCCCTTGGTGCCTTCTGGGACTTTCAGGCTCTCCTCTGGACCAATTTGCACAGGAATCCCTGTGCAACCTCTGCTTTCAGGTGGAGAAGCGATCCCAGCCCCAGGAAGGGCAGGAGCACTAGAAACGAAATCAAACATGCGGCACCAGCCCTGATATTTGACTGCAAGCTAATGAAATCCTGGCGTTGGATAGGAGCACAGTCGGCATTTTTCCAAGGCCTCGTCAAGTGCCCGGGGCCGTTCAGGAGGAGACAGTGCCAGCAGCCAGCCCGAGGGTCCCAGCCAGGCTGGGAGCCCCAGAGAGGTCATGGCCACATGTGCAAGAGTGGGATTGGCTGGAAAGTCTGTTCTCAGCCGTACTTTGAGCACCCAGGATCAGTTCTCCCCTAGTTTTTTGTTTTAAAAACCTGATGTGCAGTGAGAGTTGTGAGAAGCCAGGATGCTCGAGGAGCCACATGTGCAGCACAGGTGACCTCGTGCGGGGCAGCTGTCCCCAGGAGGTGGCATTCAGGCATGGAGACCCAGTGCCCATCCCAGGCGACCACACCAGGGACCAGCAGGAGCTGGACAATGCCGGGAGCACGTAGGGTCCCCCATGGCCACCTGCCCTTGCTGTGCTGGGGGGATGTGGGGATCCCACCTTCACCACCGTGCCTACCCCGCCTGTAGGATGGAGGTGCTCGTGTCTGAGTGACAGCAGTGCCGTGGGTGTTGTTGAGGTTTATGATGCATTTTCAAAGTAAAAGGTGCTAACAGCAAATAAATTCTGGTTTCCCAAACAATCAGCACAGATTTGGCAAAAAAGGGGTTTCCTTGATCCCTCGCTGCTGTTTGGGACGTTGCTGCGGTGAAGCTGCTGGCTCCAGCCTTGGATGCAGCGGTATTCCCACATGGGATGAAGTCCGCCACGTTGATGCTGTCCATCAGCTCTCATTCCAGTTTGTTTTCTGTGTTGGGTGAATTATTGCAGGAGACTCCTTGCCAGCAGTCCGTGTTCAGCCCTTTGCTGGATACTCTTAACACAGCAAATTAATTAGCAGTGAAGTGATAACTACCTGTGAATCTCATAACTGTAATTGCACCGCAGTGCTCCAGCGAGGAGCATTTGATCTCCTATTGATTAATGAAACACGCTTCCCCCTTTCACAAGATGTCTCGTTTCCCACTGGCTTTTATGCCACCATTTTTGAAGAGGAATAACTTGACCGAGGAAGAGCCGGAGCACAGGAATCGCACCTGCCTGCAGGATGGATGCAGCAGCTGGTGGTCATCACCCCGACGCTTGCAGCAGTAGTGGGGGGAGAGGAACGCACCCAGGGACCGCACGCATCCCGCAGCATCTCTCAGCTCCTACAGGTACCCCAGGACACGTGGGACAGAGCCCTGCTCCCTCCTGCTTTTTGGCTATGGACCCCTGAGGTGGCACCTCCGAGACCGGCCGGCCACACAGCTGGCGTGGGGGTAGCACGGAGTGATGCTGCGCAGACCCCATGGATACGGCTCCGAGACAAAGTGCTTGCTTTGTCCCCTCTGCAGCAGGACAGAAAGGGCAGCTGCTCTGCTCTTCACCCCATTGGCAGGGTCCATGTTTCAAGCAGCTTCTTTTCCAAGAAAAAAACCTTCCTGAGCTTTTCTTGTGTTTTTCCAACTCCAAGAAGGGCGAGTGCCCCCGCTCCCCTCCAGCACCGGAGGAGCCTCGTCCCACTCGGCGCCAGGCTCCACCGCCCCCGAGATGGAAACGAGTAAGCAGGATTCATCTGAATTACAGTGACCCTTCCAACCCCAACGCTTTACAGGAATGATTACACATTATTTCATGAATAAGTAATGTCTCGCTGCAGATCTCCACCTGTTCTGAGCATCTCCCCGTGATCTCTGTGGCTTTCAGAAAGGGAGTTGGAAGCAGAAATCTATTTTGCAGGCAGCAGAGATGTTTGAAGCCTCCTTCATCCCGCATTTCAAGTGTTTATCTTCTTCTCTCGGCGCAGCTGCGCCTCCTTTGTGGCAGGCAGGTGTGACTGAGCAGATCAAGCTCTTGACGTAAAGTTTTCGCTGCTGCGGGTCCATCTCCTGGTCCAAAGGAAAAGTTGTTGTGAACATCATCAAGCCACCAAAGAGAGAAGCAAAACCCCGCTAAATTGGGTTGGCAGCTGGATCCCAGAGACTAATTAATTAGCTGATTAACCATCCACGTGTCCAACACGGGCAGCTTGTGTGTCACTTTGCTCACCTGCGAGGGGAACCCGGAGTCTGCAGGAAGGTGCCGGGCTGGCAGACGTGCTCGCCACGCTGCGGAGGGCAAGGCAGAAAAGCCCTCGTGTGCTTGGCATGGTGGAGATAACTTACTGTTGTTTAAATATCTTCCTTCTCCTCTATGTAACAGACTACGAATTAAATAGCAAATATTGCTTTACTGTCCCCTATCACCTCCACTCACCCAGTAAAAGGCAGGGTTCTAAAAACTGCCGTGGCCTTCAGAAAAAAAAAGGTGCCAAAAATTCCCCCCCCAAGCTTCCCCTTTCATTCCCTTGTCGAAATAAGCAAATGAAAAAAAAAAAATACTGAAAATATTTTGCCATGAAACCTCATGTCTTACACTGTTTAGATGTTCCCCCTCTTTATGAAATTAGTGTTGGCCAAATTTAGTTACTTTAACATCATTTCAATACAAAGAGTCAAGATACTCCTTTTTTTAAGTACGATGAAGAAATATTTTGACATAAAACCCAACCCCCCATTCATCAACTCCTCATCTAATTCAGCACAGGTTCATGAATAATTTCCATCAGCCTGAAACCGCTTATCGCTGATGACACTTAGCCCAAAACGCCCATATCGATGTGGGCATCTTCTCCCCTCACAGGAGATGCAGCAGCAAGATGCCCATCAGCTCCTGTGAGCTGAGGACCTGCAGGACTTGCTGGGAAACGTGACCTCAAAGTCCCCAAGAGTCTTCTCCTGGGTCCGACGTGGAGCAGACTTCACCCCGTCTTCTTGCTCTACAGCAAACAAATGAAAACAGGGATGAGTGAGGTGAAGTGGTGCAAAACCTGCCAACACACCTTTCTACCTGCAACACGGGAATAGCCCAATAAACATTTTGCACCAGTTTTGCTGTTCTGGCAAACAAGAGCTCTTTGGAACAACAAAGAAAATCCCACCCTGGAGCGAAAGCCACGAAACAGGGGCCCATGGGGTCTCTGAGGGTCCAGCCCCAACCCTAGCCCCTTCCCGGGGCAGAGCATGGGTCTGTCCCTGCACACCTGGAGAAGACCTTGGCTGCGCTGAGCACGAGGGGCTGCGATGGACACATCTCCAGTCTCAGCTCTTCTTTCTCCACGGGGCTGCAGAAGCCCCCAGCTCAGCCTCACCCAGCTGCAAACCCCGCTGCCTGGGAAGGGGCTTTCTGGGGTCGGACAGCAGCGCTTGGGGGTCATCTGGGGGGGTGGGAAGGCAAAGCCATCTCACCTCCCTCCTCCTCGCCATGGCAGGCTGATGGCAGCATTGGTGCATGCTGCCCTCATGGGCTTTCCGACGGCTTCACGCGTACCTCAGCAGTGCAGGGGCTGCCTCTTATTCTTGTTTTCGTAAATAAACTTCTCTACAGCAAAGATTTTTCTGCACTGATTTGTATTAGCCTTAGCAGGTCCCCCCCAGATTCGGCTGCAGGCTGCCTCCCTGCACCACCTGCCTCTGCTGCAAACCCGGCTGTAAACCGACACAGGAATCTGAGCATCCAACTTCTGGCTGACTTGCAACAGAATATTTTTACCATTAATTTTTCCTTATGAAATGTTTTGAATCATGTTTTCCCTTCCTGGGATCTCCTGGAGTCAGCACATGGGTGTTCAGTGCAGTTTTACAGCATCCAGCTTTGCAGTGAGTATTTATCAGTGGGGTTAAGCTAGAAGCTCTTCTCCTTACGATGTTGGCAGCTTTGCATGGTTAATGTTAAGCCATTGGTAAAGAGCTAGCCAGGGCTCCCAGGTAACAAATGCTACCAGATAACCTGGGAAACATTAAATGCTAGTTAAAAGCACCTATATATTGTCACAGGGGTGACAGGGGGCAGGGGCAGTTTTTATAGCTCGGGCTGGCCCTTTGAGCAGCAGAACAGATGCTCCCAGAGGCTTTGCAGTCCAGCTTTTCTAGCAACAGCCCCGTGCCCATGCCCAAACATCACCAAGGAAAGGTGCTCAGCCCCCACTGAGCCTCCGCAGGTGTTTTTTGCCAACAGCCCCAATCATCCCCTCTCCCACCTGTGCCACCGTGCACAGAGCTGCTCTGACCCTCCTTTTCCAAGGGGATCCGAGGGCTGCCCATGAGGAGCAGATGGCAGCGGAGGAGCTGTGCTGCAGCCTCAGTTCCCAGGATGGTGAGGCAGAAACCGAGGCGTTATTCAAACCCCCTTGAACATCAGTGCTTGGAGCGGCACGGGCGTTGCAGATGCTAGCGGTCAGAGTTAGATCTGAGGTGCTCCTCAGGCACATGTGAGCAGGGGATGCCCTTGGGAAGCATCTCCCTTCAGGCAGAGGTTGTATTTTCACCCAGCGCTGAGACATCAGACCATGTCCTGGCACAGCTTGGCTGGTGCAGCCATCCACCCGCCGTGGGATGCTGCCTCTGCCACAGCCACCTGCTGACAGCCAGAGGAACAAAACAGGCCTGTGTGAAGAAGGAAAAAGAAAAAAAAAATAAAAAGAAGAAAAAGGAGATTAGAAATTATAAACGGCAACAGACAACAACAACAACAAAAATATACAGCTTTCTCCTCAAACTGTTCTTTTAGTCCCAACAGCATCTGCTGCACAGAGCTCGCGTCTCAAAATTCACAGCTGCTCAAAAAAAAAAAAACCAAACCCAAAAGCTCATGAATTATTCATCCCCGCTCAGATCAATCCTTCAGCGTGCTGTCAGTGAGGAATCAAAGCCCCAACAAGGCAGGCAGGGGATGAAGCGGCTTCCAACACCCCTGAGCAGCCGGCAGGTCCGTTGCCTCACATGCCACACCTCGCCCCCTTCCCTCCCCATCCCTGTCCCTGTCCCCATCCCTGTCCCTGTCCGCATCCCTTTCCCCGTTCAGCTACGGTGCCTGTGCCGGCAGAAGCCCAGCACACGCGCCCATTTCTGAGCTCCTTCCAAGACCCTGCGTATTCATAATTGATGGCAAAAGCTTACTTTAAGGCACGTAAGTCACCTTGGTCCCAGGAAGGCTTCTCTCCCTCACCCCCAAATCCAGCCTATTTCCACCAGCACAGCACTAATCGAGGGTGCTTTATTCCCAACTCTGCCTTGCCCACGGTGACTCCATCTCCTGCCTGCAGCCTCTGAAACTCTTAAAATCCTGTACCTCTCGCTGCAGCCAGCACCTGCCTCTCCACCATCTCTTTTCCCCTGCAAAGCAACAAGGAAGTTAAAAAAGAGCAATTGCATCAGCCGAGGGAAGGAACTGGTCTCGACCCCGTCCCCACCATCCCGCCTCTTCAGGGCTCTGCAGGTGTCTTTCATGGAGCTGCAGATGTGGAGGAGAGCAAAGGAGAGGGGCACGCAGGGACTGGAAAAATACTGCTTGTCCCCTCTATCTGGTATGGAACAGGATTGATGGTGGGATGGAAAGAGAGGAAATGTTCCCATTTATTTTTCTCTTTGCTTTTCAGAGGAAAAATCCAGCCCTGCAAAGAGAGATGAGCAACCTCCCTGCATGCAGGGATGCTCCAGGCTTTGAATCGTGACCGGGAGTGCTTCCAGGCTCTCCCCTCATCACACCAGCGAGGCCGGCTCTCGCAGGAGGGGTTGCACAAGGTCGGCTCCCGCAGAAGGGGTTGCAGGGGGAGCGGTGCAAGGCGATGCTGGTGCCAGGGCAGCGGGGACAGGACGGCAGAGCCGCTCACCATCCCGCAGCCCAGAGCACCACAACAAAGCACCCCGACGTGTTAACTTGGTGCCTTGTCCAGTTACTTTGGAGATAGGTGAGAGGAAAGCATCCCTCCCTGCCATCATTTCTGAATTTCAGGACATTTTATATCTTTACTGACAGCAGCAAAGAGCCCAGCACAGTATCTGCTCCTGGAATTGCTCTCTTTCCCACGAGCTTCCCAAACCAGATTTAATTCACTTGAGGGCCCCCAAAACGCTGCCCCATTCCCTGGGTGAAGACCTCTCCTCCTGAAAGCACTGGTTTTGGTCTGTCTTTCCCACCCTGAGCCTTGTGCTGTCAGAGCTCTGGTTTCAACCTCCTTCCTACGGCATCTCTCCTCCTAGAGCATCTCCGTTTTCCTGGGCGGATGCAACGCTGCTTAATTAGTGCCTGCAAAGCCCTGGGTCTGTTGTTAACCACCCTCCTGCTCTCAGTCCAGAGTGTGTTTTGCGATGCTCCTGCAGGTCTGCTTCTGCAAAGCCCAGCCACAGCTCAGCAGTCAGAGAGAAAAGCAAAAGCACGCGCGAAGGTGGCTGCACCCAGGCCCCGTCCCTTGCCGTGCCTGCGGTCCTGCACGAGTTTGCCTTTGCACAAGCCTGCTGGCAGGCAACTCACTGCCAAAACCCCAGACAAACTGCATTTCCCGCTGCCTTAACCTGCTTGTACCCTGCCGAGCAAGGGGCGGTGGGTGCAGGGGGCTCAGCTCTTCTACCAGATGCTGCCTCGGCTCCCCCCGCTCTAGGCTGTCCCCAGCCAACAGCCCCGCGATGCTCCAGGAGAGCGTCCAGTGCAGCCCTGAATTCCCACAGCACCTTTCCTAGTGCAAAGCCATTTATCACGGCATACAAACAGCTCGCTCGCTAAAGGCCACGCCATGACAAAACGCCAATAGGTGTATTTACATTCAATATGTCCCGTTAATCTGGCCTTCAGGAAGCGTCTGCTGAATCTGTCCTTTCGTTCCTGGGCATCACCTCTTTAATCAGTCTCTTGTTACTGATCACAGATTGATTTCAGTTCCAGTAGCCAATAGGTTTTCCTTTTAATTTTCAGCATCACATTTAATTAAAGCAAGGTGGGTCTGACCCCATCAAATCATATCAAAGTCTGTCTAAGCCCCAGGTGAGTGAAAACACCAGCATAAATTATTGATCAATCTTTGTTCAGATTAATCTATCACTGCCTTTCCCTGGGCAGTGCGAGGACAGAGCTCGCGAGATGTTTGTCTCGTGGCAGCTGTTTTGCGGCTGCTCAGGGCACTGTGGCGTCTCTGGCCAGGGAGGCACGGTGAAAACCTGCTCCCTAAGAGCATTGCGTCCCTCAGCCCCTTCTCCCAACAAATCCCAGCCCTGGGGCAGAGTGGGTGCAGGCTTTAACCCTGGGAGGTGTTGCTAAACTTCCAGAGTTTGTGAGCCTCTGGGAGAAGGATGCAAACTGCAGTGAGAAGTGGGATTAAAAAAAATAATCTCCATTTCTATACAAAACCCAGACTAAAGGCCCTTGGGCTGGAAGGACAAGTGGTTTTCCCCCTGTCTGGGAGGCCCTGGAGCTGAAGGGTCGGCACGAGCGATGCTCGGGGCAGAGAGACCCTTCTCCCCTGCCAGGCCACTGCCACAGATTTCCAAGGGATCAATGGAAACTACCAGAAAGCTTGTACCTGGAAACGGTTTTATGTCAGTGTGCAGAGAAGATGAGGACCAAGAAGAGGTGGCTGTGATGGGGAAAGAAAACTGAGCAGAACGACAGAAACGGAGGTGCCCGCTGCCGCTCCGCCAGCCGATGCCGGCGAGGTTTGCCCCGGGTGAGCACCACCGGCACCAGTCCCGAGCCGGAAGGATTTTCTGCCCCTCCTGGGCTGGGTGAGAGCCTGAGCTTAGAAATGATCCTGAAATGCTAAAAACCCTAAAGCAGAGCCTCATAGCATCCAAGAGGTCCTCTGTGGCTCTGCCGGAGCCGGCTCCTCCGGCACTGCAGCAACCCAAACCCAGAAAGCAAACACGCCTTTCGGATTATGAATAAAGATCGAGCCGAGGCATCCCGCCCGCTCCTGCCAGCAGTCGGCTCTCCTGCCTGAATACTAATTGCTAGTCTAAGCTGAGACCACTTAAATGCAGCTTTGGGGCCAGGGTCTGGAAGACGCAATGGTGTATTTGTACCATTTGGGGGAAAAACAGGTGGTTTTGCTGGATCCAGAAAACTGCTGTTCTTGGACTAAACTTTGGATGCTGCCAAAACCTGAGAGGGGTGAAGGGCTGGATAGAAATAGCTGGAGACTGGGGAGGGATTGCCAACAGCATCAGATCAGCTTGTGAGTCAGCAGCATTAGCTCTCACCTCAACAAGCAATCTGCAAATTGTGCAAATCTGCTTTTCACAGTTCACCTCACCTGCTAAATGGCCTCAGATTTACAGCTTGGGCGTTCACGCTCAAAAATGACCAAGTTAATGAAGAAGCAGAAGGGAGGGGGGAATGCAGTGGTGTTAAAACAACACACAAGAATTTGGATTTCATCTGAAGAGATGGCTGCAGCCGTCCCGTACAAGGTTTTATGTCACTCGATGCTCGCCTGAGCTCGTTTTGCAATTACATCCCCAGAAACACCTGAGACCAGATCCTGAGCCAGGCATCCCTTTTGCTTCCCCATTTTTCCACCTGCTTGCTGCAGCTGCAGCCCCCATCTGAAGCCCTTGCCATGCAGGGGGATTCTTTGATCAGGTAAAGATTTCCAATCCTTCTGGCTTAAAACCCTCCCATCATCAAACGCAAACCGGACAAGGGGATCAGTCTATGCAAGGAGAAGATGAAAGGGGCCGTGTTTCCCCTCCCTTTGTAAAGTGGCGAGATCAATACCACGTTTCCACTGGGATAAAAGAGCCGGCTCAGCTGTGGGGGGAATTGCCTGGGAAGGAGGAGGCAGGAGGAGAATGAATCGGTAGAAAGAGCCACCCCAGGGTTTACCTTTAAAGTATTTTTAGCACCAAGCTCGGGAGAAAAAGCTGCAACTGAATAGTTCAGAGCAGGACAAGTAGAGGACATCTGTGTCTTGTGGAGTTACCTTTCTGCAAAGGTCCTCAAAGCAGAGCTGGGGAACGAAGACAGAATGTCGTGGCGAGATCGGCTGCTTCTTGCGCCAAGCTTCTTGAAAGCACGTGAAAGGAGGGTGGTGGCTTTAAAGTGTCTCTTGGGGTCTCACCCCTTGGCTTTTAGCTCTTTAAAAGAAAATCCACCAGCTCTTCATGCAGGGCTGTGTGTGGGAAGGCACCTCTTAGTCCCACGTGTCTGAAATTGCGGTGTTTAGAAACCCTTGGGTGATGCACTTGATAACTTCAGCATTTCATGGAGCTGTGCCAGCATTTGGCCCCTTCAGTGCCATCCTGGCCCCGAGGTTGAACCACCATCTCTCTGAGCAAAACACCAGTGCCCACGCTTTGCTGTGGGCCAGGTTTAATGCCAATCTATGCACCAGGGGCTTTTCCATGGGCAGGAGCAGTCAGTCACCTTTTCCCACAGAAAGTGGGAATGTCAATCCCATTACAATCCTTAATTTAAATGGTGTTTGCTCTCTTTCCAGATAATGTCATCTTAATGTTCTCCAACTGGCTACTATTAATCTTGCACTGCAGACAGACAGATCATTATGAATGGGGGGAGCGGGGGGATCTGTAGCACAGATTGATCAAGCATGTTACAAAAAAGTGATGTGATTTATGTCTGTATTACGCCACATATTAGGATATTTCTAGAAGCCGGTCCCTGAGCAAATACGAGTACGTGCCCCACGCACGATGGCATTGTTTCTTTAACTAGCTGTGTAAACACAATGTAGAGACATTTAATGGGGTATAATTAAATCCTGGTGGGAGAAACACCTTCCTACAAACAGTGGTTGGAAAAGAGGTCAGTTCAGTGCATCTCTAGCCTGTACTGGGGACCTGACACCTCCCCTGCCCCCGCGCTGCACACGGGGCAACGCAAGGGCTGTCGGGTCTTCTCCTTCTCCTTCCTTTTTCTCCCCCAGCAATACCAAGCTTCATTCCCTCTTCCCGTGCAATGCAACTGCGCAACAACAGTTTATCCCTTCTCATCCAGCAGCTCTAATCCCAGGCCCCATGGACACCCCTTGGAGCAGGCCACCCCTCCAGCGTACCTACACCCCGCGCCGTCCCAGAGTTCCCAGGCAGCCCCACCTTCTGCTGAGCCTCTGTCCTCCAGCAAGTCCCATGCTCACACAGAGACGGCAGATGACACCCTTGGAGGTGTTATCAAGCCAACGGTGGGATCCAGGCTCTTTGCCCAGACCCGTCTCTGACCTCTTACCGCTTCAGGGGTTCACAGAGGCTGACCCACGAGCTACCTCTATTTTATTCAGCCTGATAAAGCATCTCCTCTTGTCCTAGAGCATCACCTCATGAAGTTTAACAGCTGCTGCATTCCCTCCCAGAGATCGTTGCATTGCTGCACCCTGGGACCAGTCCAAGATCTACTGAAGCCAGTGGAAAAGTCCCATTGACATAATCTTGGATTGATTTAAAAAGGGTTTGTAAAGCCTGTAATACCTCAGGGATGAAAGATAAAAATATAACTATTTTCAAAATTTACATTTTAAAGAAATCCGGCTTTCCATGGCCAATAAAAAACCAGCATTGCCTGTTGTAATGAAAATCAGGAAATCGTTCTCGTCCTACAGACGCTGAGCACAGGGGGAAAGCTGCTGAAATCTAAGCACAAACTTGGAGGACAGAGTGGAGCCCGTGTGCCAAAACCCACTTCTGAACTCACATCGAAGCGTGGTACAAGCCAGGAGACTCTTCAGCACTGATGGCCTTTGAGTGCAATAATAAAGAATAGCAAACAAACCCTATTTTTTGCAGCAACCTCGAAATAGTGGAGTAAGAGGACAAAATGCCAGGTATCCAAATGTGTAAGTTACTTCTTTGGAATAGGAGCCTAAAAAGGAACAGCTTTATCTAAAGCTGGTAAAACAACAGAATTAAAATAGCATTAAACCAGACCAAGAACATGTTACGCTGTGCTAACAGCCTTGCAAGAAAAAGTTTTGGTTGGCAGCACCAATTTAAAATGCAGCTTACAAATCAGTGACTTAAGACGTGGGGGTTTTTTGTTTCTGTTTTAAGGGGTTTTTTTATTTAATCACTTTGCCTTCTGAATACCCTTTAAAAGCTTTGCTTTTTCCGTGCTGCATCTCAACCAAGCAGTTTTCACACAGTGCTTGCACAGAGCTCTGACAGCACTATACTTTGGAAAAATAAAGTAAATCCACTTTTAATCTCAAGGGCTGAAGGTGTTACTTTTTGTTTATATCACCACTGTTTAATGATAAATATTTTCAGCCCTTCTGATAACCTGGGTGAGGGCGTATCGATTTCTCTACCTTGTGCTATAAGGTGACTTGTATTAAAAAAGAGATAACTCAGCTCTTCTCTAGTTCGGAGCCTGCTAGGAAAAGGCCCATGTTTGACTGCTTTTTGAGTAGTGGTGAACCACCCCCCTTCCCCCATCCCCAAGAAAACCCTTTAAAAATGTTCTTAGATGAAAAATAAATACTAACCTTTCTGCTGAATTTTGTAATAGCCCACTAACAGTAAAACAACCAAAATAATTATTAACAGCAGCAAGCAAATCGGTTTGGAAACTGAGATGTCAAACATGGGACTATACCCAAGGATTAGAGCTACATTTGTGAAGAAAATGTAGTTTTAAAGCCTCTTGAGCAAGCGTGGGAATTTCTTTCTTGCAGAGGGCAGTATCCCCTGCACACTTGCAAACTCTACTGGTATCAGCTGCAATGACATCGGAGAGCTCACCTCTAATTTCCCAATACAATTAACCCAGCTGTCTGCAGAGTTTGAGCAGGACTTTCCTTCCTCACTGATCACCCACTGCTCCTTTAAAGATGGAAAAATGTCGTATCGCAGTAATTTTAAATGTTTCATAGCACAGCTTCTCCACTGTCTTACATCAGAAATTTGCAGTTTTAGTTTCAAGGATGTCTGTAATCATGAGTATAGTGAGATGCACAGTAAAAACAAAAAGAAAATCTTAAGAGCTTAGCACCTTTACTTTTTGGCATGTTTTGTTAAATACTCTCGGTTTAATTTCCTTGTGTTTTTCAGTAGGAAAAAAATATTTAATACAAAGAATCTCATTTGACCGCAGTCTTCCACGGCTATTGCCTCAAAACCATGTGCAGTGGTGGAAACTGAATTGAGTGGGAGGGCAGTATCATGAGCACATCATACATCAGCATCAATCACTCCCCTCCAGAGTTACGGAGCGGGAATTGTCATCCAAAACTGAGAGGTGAATTCACAGGGTGCCTAAGCAGAACAGACCTTTACATGAAGTACCAGTATGGTTTCTCTCCCTCCCCTTAGGTGGGGGCACACCTGAGTCAGAAAAGCAGGTTTGGGGAAATTTAGGAAGACGGGGTTTGGAAGTGCGTGAGCATTTCATCAGAGCAGAGTCACCTCTTGGCTCAGGAGAGCAGGATTTGTACAAGAGCTGGCTAAAAACTCAAGAGAAAGAAAACAAAATGTAATTAAGCCTCCTCGTAAGGTCCTGTTTTAGCAGTTCTTGCTCGAATCCAGCATTTTGGGACCTCACCTGCCTCCGGCTCACCCTGACCCCAGAGGCTGGACAGGCTCTTTCACCCCCCCCACCCGCCAGGACCAGCTTTATTCCCTCCAGCAGGACGCAGACAACAACCGGCCCCTCAGCAGAGGTTCCCTCATTTGCCATTCTCATCTGACATTTTGCTTTCCTTCAGCTCCCCCGGCAGGTTCCAGCCTCTTCAGCTCTAAGAACCGACGACCGGCTGACTTTTTCATCTAGTAGAAAATGAACGGTGCCCACAGGTCACCTCTCCCTGTAGCTGCTCTATAGATTGTTCTGAACCAAGGGGAAGCCACAGCCCCATTGTCAGCCCTGGGCCCCGGCTGATGGGACTTCAGCGCCTTTTAAAAAGAAAAGGCTCCTGCTTTCTTCGCAGCATTTTAAAGAGGGATTGTCAAGAGTAGCGAGGCTGTAAGGAAAGAAAAAGGACTAAAAATACCTTAATAAAACCAAAACGCACGCAGGAAGTGCAGATGGTGACAGACAAGGGCATGGCAGCGCTGCACAAGCACAGGCTGCTTCTCCCTGCTATCAATTTTATTTTTATACCAAGGCTATGGTGAAGTTTCCTGCTAATAACTCTTCACCTGCAGACGCTGAATGAGCAGCTCGTTGTGAAAACTCAATAGCTGAAATGTTGGTACCACAGGTTAACTGTAATTGGGTACATAAATCCCAGCCTGCGTTACTGCTTTATGAGTGTAACTTATAATCACGTTCTCGATGCAAATATTTGTTCTCATGGATTCGAAATTACCTCACCATTAATATTTTTCACATATTTGTTTTTTCTGGAAGTATTCCTCAGCTGATTTGCAGGAACTTGTTGGGATGTTGAACAACAACAGACTTAAGCATGGTGCACACAGGCATGTTTAAACCCCAAATGACTAGTCTCAGCATCTGAATAACCAGACATCTCTGTCCTTGATCCCAGACCTCTGGTTTTCAGAGCAACTTTTTGATCAGCACAAACTTCTCTATTAGCAACTACAAGGACTCTCATTTTAAATTAGCCTCCTTATTAACATAAAGAAGTAAATAAAATGAGAAATGCTCAGCTGTCCCCGAGTTCTCACAATTCAACGTACAATAAAAGACCTTTCACATTCCTACACCATACTTCACATTTTTTAATCCCCTTTCATTTTTACAACACAAGCCTGGTAATCAGGTATTAGTGCCACTGTTGAGCTTTACAGAAGATAAAATGCCAGATGATAAAAAAGCCCCTGGTTGTTGCAAAGGCAAACACCCCTGACCTCCCAGAGGGTTCGCCGCTCTCCTCGTGTTAACAAGGAGCACATCTGGAGATGTCTCTTGTTTTGATCACTTGGTTTTAAAAGGGAAGAAAAAAAACCGACCTCAAAAATTCCAACAAGTTCATGACACGTACACGTCTTTATAGGAACTAATTATCTGATATTGAAATCAGAGGCCCTCAAAGTAAGATAGGTGACACCAACCCTGATGACTCTGAGCCAGCTTTGTTCTGGGGCTCTTGCTCACAAAACAGACAACTCCATCCGTACCCCGGCTGCTTCCAACTGACGAATGACCACAGGCAAAACAGCCGACTTCTGATGCAGAGAAACCCAGCCAAAGCCATCACTTTCCCCATTTACTTGCAGAAAATCTCCCCTTCTGAAGGACACCAGCTGAGTTTAGGAGAACAAAAGCCCTGCCTAGCAATGCTGCGTTCGTGATAAACCGGGGGACTTGGAGGCTTCAGCACAGGCTGTGAGGTTCCAGCCTGATGGAGGAGCCAGTTCCCATGCGGAGCCAGGGGAGTCCAGGACACGGATCAAGGTGCTGAACTCACTGATGAAACCTGCATTAAGAGCCAGCTGTGAGGTTGATCTGTCACCCTCTTGCATGTATTTGCACTAAATCCATAGCATGGACCTGTACCGAGGTCACAGAGGCAGGGGTGCCGACGGCAATAGAAACATTTGAGGTTTCCACACAGCGGTGGGCAACAGCAATTGAATCGGACAACTGAGCCTCCTGCTTAACCACTTTGCTGTAAGCACGTGGAGCCACATCTCCCACCTCCAGAAGCTCAGCTCTTTGTGTGTACTGGTACAGAGCAAGGAGCGATTGATTCCCAGCTAACTACTCTGAGAGAGACTGGTCACAGACAGGGCGGTTACAGGGGTGTAATGATGCCTGGTCCTGGCACTGC
Source organism: Pandion haliaetus (assembly GCA_013401275.1). Classification (NCBI taxonomy): domain Eukaryota; kingdom Metazoa; phylum Chordata; class Aves; order Accipitriformes; family Pandionidae; genus Pandion; species Pandion haliaetus. Next base: position 127,104 of record VYZV01010247.1, read on the forward strand.
CTTTATGCAGACCCTTCATCAACAGTGGCCTGGTTCCTTTGGAAGGCTTTTGTTCATCTTTATAATTCACAGATCTGGAGACATCAGAACAAGTAGTTGAGCCAACGCCCAGCATGAGGACTCTCGACACATGCTACAATTCACTATTGGTGCTCTCGTGGCTCAGAGCTACCTCAAGGACCAGCACCTAAGACAGGATTGCAGCATCACTGCACACTGCAGAGCTCTAAGGCTTCCAGTGAGAGACAAATATCCTGATATTTAAGCTGCATTTTTACCTTGAAAAGCAATTTGCAAACCCACAGAGTGATTCTGACAAGCCTCACGGAAACCACATGTACTGAGTTTGCAAGAAAGATGCTTTTACTCACCTGCCAGCCCTGGGATTCAGGTCAGATGAATCTCCTTTCACTTTATCATCATCATTGCTTAAAACCGATCTACAAGACAAACCGGGTCTCACGTATCCTTGCAGAAACTCTTACGGTTTTCCGAGCATGCAGGCAGCAGTGTGTACGAAACCTGATGAGTGCAGCCTGGTACCCAGAGCCCAAGTGCTGTAGGTATGGCCATGGGTGCTGTACTGCTGCGGTGGGCTTCCTCTCTTCTCAGTGAAATTTAAGGCTATTGGGAGAGACCAAAGAGAAAACGCAAGCACCCTAAGTCTTCTTTAAGCCCTTCTCCAAAGGCTTCCACAGGAACGATTCTGGCTTTGAAACAGAGGACTGTACCTAGCACTTCCCGCTCTCTCTTATTACATTTTCTGGGTTAATATTTTAATGTGGATTGCTCTCGGTGGTGCATAGCAACCAATTAACCCAGGGACTAATTCAAAAAATGTATTTGTTTCCAAGCAGACATTATAAGAAGGTAACAAATACACAAGAAAGGGAAGAGAACTAAAAGGCTTTGGTTAGAAAATTAAAGTTGTTTGCCATGGCTTGATGGCTTAATCAGTCGATCAATATTGTTCACAGGGCAGGCAGGGAGGGAGCCATGAGCTGTGATGAAAAATGCATGAGGGGACAAGGGAGACCTGGGAGTAGAAAATTAAAAAGTCAGCCTGTTACATTTGTCCAATATTGGCAGAGAAATTAAAGTGGTTTGGGGAGGGGTGCTGGGCGGGAAGAGGGGAGTCGGCTGCAATATGCACTGCATAGCTGCTGCGGGTTCCCTTCATGAGAGAAACTTTCACATTAATTAAGTTGCTTTCTTAGCAAAAAGATGGATTTTGTAACCTTTAGCACTTGCAAGTGCCACAAGCACAGTAGGTGGGGTTTGCACACGGGAAAATAAAACAGGATTTCTTCACATCAGGGATGCAATAGAAGGTTGCCTGTTCTGATTAGGGTAAGCGATACCAAGATGATACTATCCAGGACGAGGCAATGCACTTTTCCTGCACTATTCGGTGAGATTAATGTATCCTTGTGCTATAAACAACGCTGGGACGATGCAGCTCTAGCACACACGACCTGAGCCACTAAAACAGCACTGTTGTTCCTGCATGTGGATTAGTTTCCTTTTCTCTCTCCCTGTTAATAACAATTTGGCTGCTACTGATTCTGCAGTTGTGCTTGCCTTGCAGAAATAACTATTAGGAGAAATGCAGTTCTAGAACATGTTTTAGAAGAGGTGAGAGCCAACCACTCTTCAAGGATCACAGTCCTTGCTGTTTGCCTTGAAGATCCAAGCGGTTTAAAAACCTGCAACGAACTCTAATGACAAAACCAGTAAGGTTGCTCATCCTGCAATTAAACTGCTTTTTGCCACCCGTCCCCTTTAACTAATGGTGGAAAAGAAAAATAATAATGTCCAGTATCCAAACTACAAAGCTGAGGAAGAACACCAAAATGCTGTATTGTGAGAACAGCTTTTTAGTTAGAATCTCCCAGTTTCTACTCCTCGCATTCAAAGCTCAGAGCGAGCTTCTGCTTGCCTTGGAAATCCGCATCTCGACAGTAATCGGGCACTGGCCACCCAGCATTCAGACTTCAGGACAATAAGCAGAGACGAGCACATACTGCATCCAAACTGCTGAAATTCATAAGCTTTAGAAGCGTTCAGACAGTTGAATTCCACTCCCCAAAATGGAAATATTCCAACCTGTCACACTTAAAGGCTTGCAGGGATAGAAATCACTTTCTCCCTAGAAGGGGACAAGATTCCCTCCTACTGCAGTTTTCTGGGGGAAGGAACATGACAAACAGGTTTGCGTTGCACTTCTGTAAGACAATTATTTTTGTACTGAGGTACCTACAGTGTATTTTATGATTCTCCATCAGGCTCACCAATTACAGGTTTAAAATTTCAGGCTCAATTAACACACAGACTGGCTGATGCTGTTTTCCACAACTAATTATCTCCAAGTGCCAAGACATGATTCCACTATAATACTCCTGCGAACTTCAGGATTTGCTTTCTACACCATTATTTAAGTATAAACAGAACGGAGCAGACAGCAGTGCCTAAAGCAGGTTGGATACTGTATTATGACCTTTTGATTAACAAAAAAAAATGCTTACACTATCAGAAACACAGGCCTTCTAATTAGTGAGGTAATGGGACGGATAGCAGGGCCGCTTATTTACAAGACTCGCTCTCATTGTTCTGTCTTGGGTGATCTTTGTACTGAGAAGGCTACTTGGGTCAAATAACAGCACAAAAAGTTTTCATTAGGTAATTCAACTGCAGCTGGATTTGAAATGGCCATTATCCCATTGTTATGGCCATGTTTCTGTTTGGTGACTGGGAATAATAATTTAAAAAAAAAGTTGGGAAAAAAAAAAAAGAAACAGATCTCACTTACCAACATCCTCAAATAAATACACACTCATTCTTCATACACAATATTGTGCCTCCAAAGGAAGTCACAAATGCATATTTTCTTTCAAGTTCCTCTCTCTCTTATACAAGTCAGCCTCACACGGATTTCTATACCTAGAAAGCTGAAATTCCCACATCACACGCTGTCCTTGCAGGAAGGAGCTGTTGTCTTTGGGAGCTCAGTCTTTTATGTTACCAGCAAACACAGTTAATTTAGTACCACGCAAGTACAAGGTGATATTCAAGTTTCTTCATTTTTCAGTTTCCACAGCTATAAAACAGGCTGTTTCATAAATGCTGTAGGTTAAAATTAAACAAGTGCTTTAAAATCTCTGAACACCTTATTTCAATCAGCTGAAAAAAAAAAAAAAAAGGGCCNTGCCATTAACTTCACTCAACATTCCTTGCTGAAAACCAAACCAAACTTTGCCACCACCAAAGCCTTTGAGGGTTGTCTTTTCTTTCTGCAACAGAAGCTTTTCACATAGGCAGAAGGAACCTCAAAAATTAGTCTGCAGTACTATATCTCAATGTCAATTTATCTGAAAATTAACTGAGTGACAAGCTTCTCCAGACCTCCCCTTACCAGCTCCCAAAAGCAAGCTTATTACTGAAGCCTTTGTGGCTTGTAAAGGAAACAAGGGTGCCCTAGTGGGAATGACAGTACAATTAATCAAATTGGCTATCAGGAGATGACAGATGAAATGTACAGTCCTCAAGAAAATACCAGAGAAGACACTTAACCCACTACAGCCCCAGGCCAGTGAGCATTCAGCTGGGACGTGACCAGGAACCTTCCCGGTCTTTAGGTAAAGGAAAAATGGCTGAGGCTCATAGGAGCTGAATACTCCCATCCATTCCAAGGGCAGCGATTACTGGGAGGGATCTTACTCTTCACTGGTATGTTGCATGTAAATTTTAAATAATTTAGAAACACGCTGTATGTATCTGCGCTGCAGAAGCTATGCTTTAAGGCTGAATTATTTTACTACTTTCAGTTCTAAAACATGATGAATTATACGCACTGTCACCGCTCATCACAAGTTTTCTAACCACTTAATACATGCAGATTTTGCTAACATTTTTCATTACAGTTTTAGTAAAGAGAAACATCTGTTTCCCCCCGCCTTAGAAAGTATACTGCATCTTCCAAGCTGCCACATGCCTTTGAAATTCCATGTTTAATCAATGCCATAATCTCTTCCACAAAACAAACCCCAGCGCTCAGGTAAGCGGCCTTGCAACAACAACCCCCACCTCATACCAGCATGCATGTTAAAATGTTTCCAGTCTTCTAAAGGAAAGAGCAGCATTGAAAAATCCACACCAAACCCAAGGATTTTGTTGATCAAATAATGAAATAAATAGCACAGATTCTGGAATACAAAATTTATTTCAAGCTTATAAAAGTCTTCAACATTGTAAATTCTGTCACAAAGCAAACTGTACACAGATACTGTCACTAAGGTTTAGAATAATGATTATTACTGCCAGATCTCCCCAGACATACCGTTTCAGCTCCGAAGCATCAAGCGATCACACACAGCTTCTTACCATCTTCTTCAAAACACATTAGTCTCACAAATGCCTTGCAGACTGATGGCTTTTGAAGAGTCAAATGTATTAGTGCAACCTCACTACTTAGTACAGGATGAAAGGTTCAGAAATGGAACCACCTATTAAACCATCAGCCCTCTTCCAAGCCCGACAGATTGTTCACTCCTCGTGTTATCAATGGCTGGGCTACTATTGCCTGCAAGTGTCATGAAAAGCTTCAAGTGTTCGGAAATCCCTCCATGTGGGTGGCAGGCCATCCTGCAGAAACTTTCCGCAGCGCTGGCATGGAGCCTGGAACAGCTTTATGTAACTTCTTAACCAGGTCTAAAAGGAAAAGCGAGAGAAATTAAGGAAACTGGATATGGACGTTCCCCTTTGTCATCACTCTTGTCAAAGAGTGATAGCAAGGACAGAGAATGTACTGTGGCGAGGCCCCCTGGGGTACACAGTGATTTTATAAACAGAAACATGCCGAAGGTTAGAAGGTCACTCTATAGCTGAATTCCCACTTTATTAATCGTCTTTTGCTTTTTTAGTCACTTAAGTAAATTTGTTAATAGAAATTCATGCACTCTGAGCAGGAGGTATTTGCAGCTAGAGAATCATGATGGAAAGCAAGTATTGTAACACTCTTCATATTTTTACTGGAACATAATTGTTCTTGATGGGTACCTTCTTCAACCAAATATTGGTTTGTCTCTTCCTATGATCATCTATCACACCCCTGCTGCAATCATACTGCAACGGTCTGAACTCTTCATAGCTGAAGATATAAGGACTTTCACAGCAAGCTAACTAACTTCCTCTCTAATGCGATTTTAGGATCAATACTCCTTGGTCATAAAAATACTGTACCATTTTAAATCTGATTACACTGATAAATATATATATATATATATAAAAAAGGCTAGTGCTGAACAACACAGAGTAAGTTCAGGTGCTCCTTGGTAAAGTTCCCGCCTCTGAAGTGGATTTTTCCCATCGTCATACATAGCAATGGGTATTACATAACTCAATTCCCAGCTCAAGGAGATACACAACTAAAAAACACCTAGACCAGCAGATTTATACTGTGAAGGATGCACATGAATCTTGTCATTTAAAGTTCTATTGAATTACATCGATAAGAGAAAATTGTTCTCTGAAGAAGAGGTCAGCCGAGTTTATTGAAACAAATCCTTCCATCTTCATCAGAGCCTTCTCTATAGCAACCAAACCTTTGGCCGTCAATAACTCTCCTCCAAAAGAACTAGATCTTCTCTGGGTTTAGCAGTAAATATGGGGACAAGGGCAACAAAACACTACAAGTAAATTGCTGTTATTTACTTCAGCTTGGATGGGCTTTGCTTGCACTACAGAGAAATCGAATTTTCTGAACCATAATACAAAAATAGGTAAATGAAGTTAAATTGTGCACTTGAGACATCTGTTGAGAGGAAAAAAAAATGCGTTCTTCATTCCCATCAGAAAATGAGGGCTTCACTACATCCTGTCATGTGGATTGCACAACTGACATGTGAAAGGACCAACATATTGACATTTCTGGTGTACATCTGGTTTTGCTTTGTTTAAAGTTTTAGTAGTGTTTTATCAAATCAATAAGGCAGGTCCATGGCTTAAACAAACTACCCTTTCTATTAAACATTCATTTTTCAGAAGCATGTTGAAACACGGATTTGATGAGTGAAGAGTTGCTTTCACCTTTCAAAACCTATTATTTTAAGATGCACTCCAAGAGAAGAGACCTTTGCAAATCTCTCACTTTAGTGGTCTTTTTATTAAATAAACAAACCAGCACAGCAGGTAAGGAAGTCTGACTGATCTGAAATTACACAGTGGAAATTAAAGACATAAAAGACCCAATGCTACTATACAGACCTAAAGACTGTGAATGGCAAAATTAGATGTTTGTTTTTAAAAGTCTCAGTTACGTTGCTCCAGGTGAAGGGGTAACATAATGGAAATTAAGTGAGGGAAAATGTCTGAAGAGCAGAGAAAACTCTCCCAAAAGCCTCCTTTGGGACACTGCAGCAGACAGAACAGCAAGACTCTCCACTGCCAAAATTCATCTTGGTAGAAGGAATTCTGAATCATAACCAGAGGGTCAGAACAAGGGTTCAACAGAGCTGCTTATATACAAGTTTATTTCACAAAATTCTAAATACAAGTAGAATTAAAGGTGATAAACTTAAATTTGCATATCGAGGTAGAGCAGTATTTGATTAATTTTGTTCCGTAAGAAACCAGCAGAATACTTCAGTGAGCACTTCCTTGATTCCCAAAACCATGTGCTGTTGTGCTGGGCAAGTACATGCAATTCTTCAGGAACAATGTTGGGGCTGAAAGTGGATACAGCAAAATGGACTCTTTCCGATCATGTTCCCCCCCCTCATCATTCCTCAAATAACGCACATCACTTCCCATACTGGGAGAGCTGACAAGCAAGCTGCCTCAGCTGGAACACACTACCTGGGAGTTTCCTCTTACTGGGGAACTTCCAGTGGAGCAGACTTTCTACGTATAGAACTCAACTCCTTGCATAGTATGAACAGTGTGAAAGGGCTGGGCCATAGCAAAGATTTTGGTTCAGAGAGTTTTTCCTACTGCCTTTAGAGATAACCCAGAGTAGCTTTGCAAACAGGAATCATCAAGCTAATACTGAGACCTGTGACAGAAGAACCGTATACAGCTCAGTCTTCCAACACCAATATCCCAGGCTAATGAGAATGAGCTCTTCATCCTAGTCCAGGTATCAGATGCAAAGAATTACAGTCATTCTCTACTGCTAGCTTGTTTAAATAGGGGAAATTACAACTGCATCAGAACTGCCCAATGTCAATCACTGTAACCATGCTGAAGTCTATCTGGAAAAATGTATTTTCTAATACACTTACCATGAAAGACCTGACTACCACATCTGGCATTTGAGGCAGCTGGTAGTGCAATAGAGCAGTGGTCGCATGATCCGTCACCTGTATCAGCCAAAAGGAGAATGTACGCTTATTCATTCTGTATTTCAGACCAAGTAGTGTTAATCTACAGGAAAACAGTATAAATTCCACAGGGAAGTAGCAAACCAGGGATTACATGACTGTGAAGACGTTCTCAAAGTAATTTAGGGTAGTTTTTGACAGCTAGCTTTCATTCCCTCTGCCAACTTTATACAAGAATCAGCTGAAGCAATCATGATAAATAACTTTGTATGCATACAGTAAAATCAAACACGCCTTTGGAAGTTCATAAACACGATAAAAGCTAATAGTGTTGGTAAAAGAATCTAGACTGGCAGCTAATGTGAGCCAAGTGATGAGGAAGGTGTCCAGCTCTATGCTGCATGGAACAATACTAAACTAACATGCTTCACTTCCTACTTCAGACTACCAACCCAGCTGTAAAAAGGAAAAAAAACCAATCTTCTGTACCATATAAAATAAAAACATAATTTGCAAATAATTTGCCTAACTTTCAAATGTCTATAGCATAACAGCAGAATCTGTGCTTCTGTGATTAAAATCCCATGTATTCTGTGAAATCATAAACAAGCAAAGTCACTAAACAAATCACATCAGAGGAAAGCACTTTGGCTTTCTCTTTGAATGTTCCCATTTTTTCTTTC
>VYZV01010248.1:246-26251 GCA_013401275.1 Pandion haliaetus
CCCGTGTGCCCCCCGAGCGCGGCGCCGCCTTGAGCGTTTCCCAAACAGCTCCCGAAAAAGCCCTTAAAAATGCGATTTCTCGATGAGCTCTGCCGCCCCGCTCTGCTCCGCCGCAAGCGCAGCCTGGGCCCGGCTCGGGGGTGATGCCTGAAGCGGCCTTGTTCAGCAGCTGGGGGATAAAATTAAACGAGTGCTTTTAAGGTTATAATGGCGATTGATTTGCAGCGCACCTAGGGGCAAAATTTATAGCCCGCCCCCCCTTTTTTTGGCTTTATAAACCGTAAAAGAAGAATATACCTTACGGTAATGTAAGGGGCTTAGCTATCCCTCGCAAAGCTGCCGGCGCAATCGAAGGGGTGTTTGCTCTCGTTCAGGCACCACGTAACGACTTGTTGGGACCCACACGGAAACAGAGACGAATCGCGATGAACCCCGAGCCGGCTCTGAACCGCGGTGTGCCCGGGGAGGTGTGATTCAGAGCGATGAGTAACTTTGGAGAAAGAGCTTCACCTTCCTCCCTGGCTCCTGGGCTGGATTTTCCGGGGGCAGGGTGGGGAGCGTACGACGACCCTGCTCTTTTTTTGTGCTCTGTCATGGGTTCAGCTCAGGGCTGGAAGTTCTGCAAGGGTTTTGGTTTCTAAGTCGCCTTGTTGGCGGGTCTCGGCGTTCCTCCCCTGCTCAGGCCGAGGGACCCTCACCGCCGGCTGCACGGCTTCAGCGGTGGAGGAGGGACGACGCCGGTCGGTCAGGCGGATGCGGCGACCGCTCTGGGATGTCGGCGCTCACCGGGGTCTTGCTCCAGGTGGGGGGTTCCCGGTGCTGAGCCGAAGGTGCCTGGCTCTGCCTCCTGCTCTGGCACAAGCTCCTCCGCGGGCACGGCCCCGCCGGATAACGCCGGAGAGCGAGGCCCGAGTCGGTCACGGGCACGAAGCAGGTCTGGGTCCGGGGCGGAGGGGCTGTTTCTGTCAAGGTTGGGATCTCCACCGCTTTCTGTTTCTCAAAGCACCGCGTCTGCAGGAGCGTGCGTCAGAGCCGAGCCACCGCCTGGGAGAGGCAGCCAGAGCCCAGCCCTTGCCTCTTGGCCAGGTATTCGGGCGCTGGGCGCGTGAGAGCAGCCGAAGCCGTCGGTGGGCTCGGTTTTGTAATACCTCCTGGGGCCGGGCCGGGGTGGTTTTCTGCAGAAACATCTCACTCTGCGTTAGGGGCCGAGACCTCTTCGGCGCCGAGGGTGCGGGTGATCTGGCGATGATGGGTTTAGCACCCGTAGCTGTCCTCCAGAAGCACCCGAGCTTCCTAGCGGTTAATGTGGACACTCGCCCTGTTCTCTGTGTGGGTGAAGGTGTTTTAAAAGGCAGAGATTCGGATTTTGGACGTTGCCGTCTCTCCTGCTTCTTATTTTTCTTGTGTTCGTACTAGGAAAGCTCTTGGGCGCTTTAAAAGAGGTGGTCTTGATCCCCTGGAAGTCTTAATTCTTTAATCTTTAGACTTTTTGCATTTAGTCAAACTTACGTCTGTAAAGATGTGGTTTAACTTGTGAGAGCAAGAGTAGTTTTTTTTAATAAGATAACTAAATCTGCTGTGTTGAACACAATGTTCTTTAAAATACAGTACTTGAAATGTGGCTCTTATGCTGGAATTTACTCTTCCAGAGCAAATCTCATCCGATTTATGTTTATTGCAGTAGTGCTGATAGTGAAATAGCAGTGCCATCAAATGGAAGGTCTGAGAAGCATGTAGTTGGATTATCAAGTTTATCATGTTGAGGGTTAGTTGGGGTGGTCTTAGCGGCAGTCGGTTGGAGGGTGAAAAGCTGCTTAATGTCCATCTAGATGTTATGCAGAAGTGTTAATCTTTAAACAGCCCTCCTTGCTCCGGTAATGTTTTGTGAGAGTTTACTGAGGCATTGCATAAAAAAAAAACTTTCATTCTTCTAGTTAAAAGTGGAGACAAAGGTTTGGTCTGTGCCGGGGGAACCGCGTGTCCCCACTTGGTGTCAGGTTGTAAATAGGTCAGGAGGACACATCTCCTCCATCCAACAGGCTCGAGCTCTTAAGAGCAGTGGTCACGGTCAATGCTTAAATGTGGATAAGGGTGTGGAGAGATTGCTGTCGGAGGGGAAGAGGAGTAGTATCGTAGAAATACAGAAATATGGCAAAATGTTTGTTGAGAGAGCAAGAGGCTTGGGGGATGATCCCTTTGGTCTGTCTCAGGAGCGTCAGACAAATTAATGGGATAATGTGTGGATAGCGTTTTAGAGAAGCAAATTAATAGCCCTCTTATTGCTGGGACAATTTCCATGGAAGCATTTTGTGAAAAGCTTGTTTCTTCCAACTCCCCTTCATAAACCACAACAGCAACGTCCTTGGGGTTTGTGGACGAGAAAGCTCCTGGTGTAAGGAGCCCTTTGACGTATTTTTTTCCTATAAATCAGAAATCTATTTTCTACTTTCCAAACCTGGATTTATTATTTAGTTATAAACTCTCCATTATGTTTGTGGGTCCCCTCCTTTTTTTCCTACTTTCAGAAAACTGTAGAAGAGCCGGGGCAGCATGGGCAGATCCTGGGGTGGGGAAGGATGTCTGACTCCTCGTGCCACTGCCCACACACAGGTCAGGGGAAGCGTTCAGGTAGCTTAGGATGCGTAATTGCATTAAGTTGGATTGGATGGAAGACGAAGCTTTGCTTATGAACAATGATCTCTCGGTTGTGAAATTTTTTCCTCTGTGGGGGAGAGCTGTAGCGTTGCGGTAGGAGCCTCGTGATGTGGGCTGATAAAATCCTGGAGCAGGTGGGATGGAGAGAAACTGCTGTGTAGCGATTGCAGGCAGGGGATATATAGGCAAAAAACAACAACAGAAAGTTATTCTGGTGGTTTAAGCGCATGCATGGATTTCTCCTGCTACAGTTCTATAAAGTGTGGTTTCCTCTAGTGTTTTTTCCCCGGTTTCTGGTACGCTTGAAAATACAACAAAGTTAAGATGAATGCTTATCCCATTTCTTCATTTTCCAGGTACTCAGTGGGGCAGGAGGGATAGGGAGCTTGAAAGAGCTCTAGAAGTTGGGCGGGAGATCGGTTAGTGCTGGAATTGTGGAGGTGCTGGGTTTCTTCCTTCTGCAAGGATTAGAGTGGAGCAGTGATGGAACGAGACTTAATATCTGAGGTACATCGGAGAGGGCTTTAACTTCTAGTCTGTGCTTGGATCCTGTATCCTGGGGAAGTGTTGTCGGAGAGTGCTGCCTTTCCCCCGACCAGCGGCAGCAGTGCCCCGCTGCCGGCCGCCTCTTGGTTTCTCTCTGGAGATGTTAGGTTGTTGGTGGGGCATGTTCTCTGGAGGTTTTGGAGGACCCGGAGCTCCCTTCTGTGCGCACACACCGCTATTCGAGTCCTCCCGTAACGGTGGGCGTCAAAGAGCACGGGCGATAACACAGCATCGAACGCATTTTCCTCTGTTTTACAGAGATGCTGCAGTTCGTCAGTAACCAGGCGGGAGACTTTCCAGATCTGTTTTCGGATCCCCTCTGTGGCACCTTCCAGGGCAGCGGCAGCGGTGGCGGCAGCGGTGGGACCCTGGAGCCGCAGCTGCCCGGTCAAAGGGGCGCAGGCAGCACCTCCGGCCCCTCCGCGGTCGGCCCCGCTCCTTCAGCCCCGGCCCCCGCTCCAGCCACAGCTCCAGCAGCAGGCCGTGATGATTACGCCGACGTTCAGCTCTGCTCCCCAGACCAGGATTATCCAGCAGCCGGTGATCTACCAGAACGCAGCCACGAGTTTCCAAGGTAGCGGTTGGGGCGCTCGGGCTGCGGGTGTGCCTGGTGCACTCACAATAAACGGCGTCGGTATTCAAATTCCAAAAGCATCCTCGGCCACGGCACGCCTGACGATCTTTTCCTTGCGGTGCTGCCTGTGCGGCGTCCCTTCTCCTGCCTACGTGGCTTTGGAGTTGGGGGAGCATGGGAAACCATCGTAAATGAGACGCTAAGTCTTTCTGTGTGACTTCCAGCGATAGTTGTTGTCTTGCTGCTCTCCTCTCTTACGGCCTTCTCTCCTGTGGCTCTTGGGAGGCTTGAGAAGAGCACGCCTCAAAAATGGCTGTCGGCAACCCTGTCCTCCCGCTGATGGGTGCAGGAGGCAGATCCAGCCCTGAAGCTCCGGTCCGTCCCACGTGGCAGTCCAGAACGAAGGCGCGTTTTAACTACCAAGCTCTCGAGTGCAGTACTTGTGTCGAGCAGAGACACTTGCAGGGATATTTAACAGTGACTGGATCTTCCTTTGTGAATGCCAGTTGTCTTGGTCCTCTTCAGTAGGTGTTGATTCCTTACACGATAAATAGGATCATAGGGCCCACCCAGACCAGCAGGAGTGGGCAAGTGCTGGTTGGCTGTCCTGCGCAATGTCACTGAAGTCACGAGTCCTGTGCTATCAGACCAAAGGTTTTTGACTTTACGTTCTCTTAGCTGATCCTCTGTGCCTCCTGGAGAGCTGCTATCCTAGGTGCAGTGTCCTCTTGCAGGAGGCACCAAAGGAGCTGGAAGCTTCGCAGCGTGCGAGATGTGTTAGGTGAATGCTGCCTACTGAGAAGCTCTGGGAAGGAGTCAAGCTAGGAGCGTCTGCGGGCTCCAGAACGCAGACCTGTGTCTCTGTGCTATTCCTGACATCTCTTCTGCTTTTCAGTTCTCCAGCCTCAAGTCCAGAGCCTGGTGACGTCCTCCCAGGTGCAGCCGGTCACCATCCAGCAGCAAGTGCAGACTGTGCAGGCCCAGCGAGTGCTGACGCAGGCTGCCAACGGCACCATCCAGACGTTAACGCCAGCCACGGTCCAGACGGTCGCGGCACCACAGGTCCAGCAAGTTCCGGTAAGTAAAAATGTGGAGTGATCCAGGGGTCTGGCAGAAGAAGAAATTGCTTTTGCGGGTCTGGTCTCCCGGCTTGCCAGGGGTAAGGCGGCGAAGCTTGTAGGTCTGGCGGTCCTGGCTGGGATTGCTTTTGCACAAATGTTTTTCTGTGTGAGAGGTGTTTCTAGCCAGCCTGTGTTCCAGAAGTGTTCTACTTCATGGAAGTCTCATCTGAGAGTCCCTGTTGTGAGCCGTGATGCACCTTCAAGTAGCGGGCAATGCTCAGAAACGGTTTTCACTAGAACGCCTGCATAACTAAGCTTGGTCTAAAATATTTTTTTGTAACTTGGTGCTGCCAAACTGGATTGGAAACCTTACTTGAACAAGCTTCCTTTGACTTTTGCCTACTTCTTTGCAAGTCCACCACCTCTACCATGTCTTATAAGGGCCGGCTGATACTGGAATGTTTTCTTGCATTTCTTCTGCCACAGTTTCTGTGATCTTTTTGCTGCTAGTGTCATGTGACTTTGTTTTACAACATACACAAGAGTGAAAGTCTTTGTGTTAGATAAAAATGTTTATGGCTAGGGGACTTTCAAAATGACAAAGTTGCTCTGGTTCAGTTGTACTGTGCCGTCTGTAGTGCTCTCTGTGTTTGAGGGTCAACAAGGTATTTGAAAAAATAAGAGCAAGCTGTGTTATGGCAAAATAACTTACAGTTGGTTTTGATCTGCTTGATGTTCACGGTACAGATCCTTTCGGTGAAATTGGAGGTGGGGAAAGCTGCTACAGGTATTTGCCAAAGCAGGCTGTCCTAGCCACGTTAGACTCCGAGCACTCAACCAGTTAATGTAGTGAGCTAATTATAGGTGTAATTGGAGAGGGGAGGGGAGCTTCTCCATCAGCTCCTTTGTGTTTTGACATACTCGTTTACTTCTGGTGACTGAGTTGGAAACCGATGTCCTGGTGGTTCCTCGGCTCCCCTCCCTCCAGTGCCGTTCAGACTGTCTCACGGTCAGAGTTTGCATCCGGGGCCGACAAAAACCATCCAGGTGATGCAGGGCACAAGGTGAAAGAAATACTCGCCCTAATCTTTTGCTGTCCACCAAGATGAAAAGTTCCAACTCTGTCGTCGCTCACCTCTGGCTGCTGAGATCAGCAGAGAACTATGTGCCTGCTCTACCCTTCACCTGTAACTCTCCTCCACCCAGGTTCTCGTCCAACCTCAGATCATAAAAACGGACTCCCTTGTCTTGACAACCCTGAAGACAGATGGTAATCCCGTGATGGCCGCAGTACAGAACCCAGCGCTGACAGCACTCGCTGCTCCCATTCAGACCACAGCTCTGCAGGTACCACATGGATGACGTTCTTCCTTCCCGCTCCTCACTGACGTCCTTTCCTCTTAACGCGAGGAAGAGGTTTGGGCTTTAATACTCTGCAGCGGTGCGAACGGGAGGGGGTTTGAGGGCTGCTCTAGACACGTCCGCAGTGAGTAATACCCTGTTTCTGCCAAGGCTAAACACACAGATTGTACTTTTTTGGCAGCCTCCCATGGCCAGTAAGCAAAGACCAAGGGCATGTTTCTGTTTACCTTTTTTTGGTATTACAAGGAGAGGAATATGACCTAAAAATTCCATCCAGTTTTTAATCTCTGGAAGGTACTTGAAAACTGAAAGCTAGCTCACGCAGAATACCTGTGGAACTTTTTCTCCCTCAGTAGTGTCTAATAGCAGTATGTTGAACGTGGAAACTAATTAAGCTACTTTTCGGGGGCCATTTGCAGTGAGGCTTCAGTACACGCATTGGAGATGGCAGCTGTGCTTCATGGCCTCCGCTTCTTATCAACTCTGAGAAACTTGTGGCCCCAAAGACGCATTTATTATGATCTTGTACATTCTGAACAGATATCTCTGCTCGGATACTTACCGGGGGAGATAAACTTGCAAGTCTGGACTTAAGTTTTGACTTCTTTTGCATAGCATTGTAGGCTTCTTACGTACTTGCTAGCAGCCAGGTTAATGGAAGATTTTAGCCTGCTTGCTTTTAGGTGACCTTTTCACACTGAGGTGAGGCTTATGTGATTGCGTCTGTCGGAGACACAATCCGTAAAGCATTTCGAACACACTGGAAATAGGTGGAAATTAGCCAAGGGAAGGTGTAGGACTTAAATTCACTTATTTGTCAAGTTCCAGCTGGAAATTAAACTAAATTAATTTCTAATATCCCAATTGGAAGACTATTTCAGAGTCGAAATTGTTCCTGACGTTGCTCACGGCTAATTTATTCTCGTTGATGCTAGTCTGTCTTTTGACAGAAATAATTCTTCCTCTCCATAACCACTTCCCTGATCCTTGGTGTACTTCAGAGAACACGTGAACCCTTCTTAGTCTTGTTTTGCTGGGTTAGGCAGTCTAAGCTTTTACTCCCGCTGTCCTAGAAGCTCCCCACGTGCAACTGTTCTGTGGGATTCATCATCTTTTATCGCAGAGCAGATAACTGCTTTAGTTCGGTGTAGATGGTCTGTCCTACACCTAGATGTCCAAGTTGGAGCTTTTTCACACCAGTGTATATCACTCATTGCCGTAGCTCCTCATCTTAAGGCATTTTTATAGCTTATGGAGCTATTTTTTTCCATTTAATTGAATTCAGATCAACTGCATTGCTGAAGCCAAGGTTTGTTTTTTCCGTAGTCGTGTCCTTCCTATCTAACATTGCCATTACCAGTTTGGGAGGAGCATTGCCTGTCGCTGATTCGATGGCTTTATTTGTCCACAGAAAAGGTGGATTTGGACACTTGGGGTGTAAGGATTGTAGGAGCAAGGAGGAGCCTTGGTCCATTCCTCTGTTTAGTGGATGAACAGAGCTTGGTACTGGCAGAAGAGTGTTGGTGCTCTTGGAGAACAAGAGATGTTCTTACTCCACAGTGACCAGTGTGGGAGGCAGAGTGGCAGATCCTTCCTGTGCTGCCGTGCCAATGCTCGTGCCAGCTGAGGAAGACGGGAGGAAACTGGCATATCTTCTTTTCTGACCTGTACAAACTTCTCCTGATGCTTTTTTGTTTACTCCTTTTTCTTTTGCCATCATAAACCTTATGTAAATTGGCTGATTGCTCGTGACGCTTGTTACGCATGGTCTTTGTAGACCCTTGTTGGGAGCAATGGGACCATTTTGACCACAATGCCGGTGATGGTGGGACAAGAAAAGGTGCCTATCAAACAAGTTCCTGGGGGTGTCAAGCAACCAGAACCACCTAAAGAAGGAGAGAGGAGAACAACTCACAACATCATCGAAAAGCGTTACCGGTCATCCATAAATGACAAGATTATTGAGCTGAAGGACCTTGTCATGGGGACAGATGCCAAGGTAAAGTTGTGGAATAAGAGCAAATCTAGCATCATAAATACTTTCTCTTCAGGTGCTCGTTGCTCTACCAAATGAAGCAGTTGGGTACATACGATCGTCAGTAGTTTGCACGTGTGTATTGGCATAAGACTGGTGAGAAACACTTGTACGATGGAAGGCTTGAGAATTGTATTCAGGAAGGGTCACCTGTAAAATGTTTATTTTGCTATGCTAGTGGTACTGTTTCTTGAAAATAAGCTATACCTTATGCGTTTGTTCTTATGTTAGGCCTAACTTAAATGGGCTCTCCAGGTAGAGTAATCAAGGGGATGTTTTGATAGCGGTGTCAAACCAGAGCTTGCTTAATTTAAGTTTCCTTTTCTGTGTGACTGCAGCAGGGATGAGGATTTACAGAGCTTTCCAATTTGTTTCCTTTAGATACTGAGTTGTAAAAACTCCTGCTTGCTCAAGTATTAGAAGCTTTCTAGCACCGTGTGTTCAGGGTTGTCCTATTCACTTTATGCTGGCAGAGCAGGGAGTAGTATTCTTGATACCTTGCATGGTCTGTACAAATACGTGCACTAGTGAAGTCACCTCCTATTGCTGGGTGGAATTGGAAGCTTACTTTTTAAAAACATTGGCAACACGCAGTGGCTTCATAGTTCTTTGGGCTTGTGTTTACAAGTTAAACTTGTCCGCTGCTGCTGGAAACAAGTGTTTTCGTGGGGATGGCCAAGGGAGTGAGGCAAGGAGAGAACCACTTATCTTGGAGCGATGGTTAACAGACAGCAGCTTGTTCCATCCCAGAAGAGAGCCACTTCATTTCAAAGCTATGGTACTTTCAAAGGACTATTTCTGGCTGAAACCCAGATGTGAACTCTGTTGTAATTTGGATGTTAATCTGTTTCCATTTTACTATTTTTATAAGATCTTTGAGAGACCCCAGTCCTCGTGTGTCTCAAAGTCTGATACCTTGCCCACAGAGTGTGCCCCGCTATTAGTGTCTTTGCAGCTGCTGAGTGCTCCTTTACGCCCTGTTCTTTCTACCACCGCACGATACAAAGGCTCGTGGTATCCCTACAAGCAGGAGTGACCCTTTGACACTCTTCATACAACTGCTTTCTGTACGACTTAATTCCTTGCAGATGCACAAGTCGGGAGTCCTGAGGAAAGCCATTGATTACATCAAATACCTGCAGCAGGCCAACCATAAGCTGCGGCAGGAGAACATGGTTCTGAAGCTGGCTAACCAAAAAAACAGTAAGTTGTGGAGGCTGTGCGGCAGGGGGGAGGTAGTCAGCGTGAACATAGGATGCCTCTTGCAGTTTGTGATCCTTGACAGAGGTAGATAACGCACACGTGGCCTCGATAGTGGCCAGTGTTACTCCAGGTGACAGAGCCAATCTGAGCGACACTGGCAGCGTGCAGGATCGAGAAACATGTACACAATGCACTCTGATTTTTTGCAGAGCTGTTGAAGGGCATTGACCTAAGCAGTCTGGTTGACAATGATGTGGATCTGAAGATAGATGACTTCAACCAGAACGTTCTGCTGATGTCTCCTCCAGCCTCTGACTCGGGATCCCAGGCTGGCTTCTCTCCCTATTCCATTGATTCAGAGCCAGGAAGCCCACTCCTTGATGATGCAAAGGTATTTGTGACTTCAGTTGTCAAACTGAAGGCATCTGCTTCAGGGGTACGTAAGGGCCAGAATTTAAGTTCTCCTAATTCTCAAGAGTGGAACCAGCGGACATGTGGCAAGCAGATCTGTAGGGGTCAGAGATCTTTTGTAAGGATGAGAAGGGTGCGTGGGTGTGTTTTATCTTTCTTAAATGATTGAGGCTACTTCCTGAGCTGTATTATCTGAGCCATACCCCAGCTGCTAGAAGAACTGTATGTAGCCTTCAGCCCCTGTAGAGTCTCTGTGGACTTACAGTGCATTTTCATGTCCCAAAGAGCCTCTGGCTTTCCAGGGGTATGCATGTCCAGTGAGTAAAGCAGGAGAATTTGGAAATGGCTGATGATGACATCAGCTGTGGTTAATGAGACCGTAAGAAACCACAGCAACAGAAGGCTGTTAGCTGTCTTCAGCTGACAGGTTTGTTCTGTGGGTATCACAGAAGAAGCGGGTCTTCTGGGAGGTCCTCAAAAGAGTAAGGGCAGCAAAGGTTAATCGTAGTGTAAACCAGGAATCCAGTTAATGACAACTGAAGTGACTGGGAGCAGAAGGAAGGTGAAGGCACTCAAATACTTCAGCCTTATCTTACTAAACTAGGGAAAGCTTCACTGGCGTTCTTGCTGATCTTGATCCTAAAAGCAAATTTTAAAATGTCTTCTGTTTCTCCTTCCCTACACCTCCCTTGGCATAAGGTGTTTTTGTTCTACAGAATGGTAAGCAGGTTTTTTTTTCTCCTTTTACTTTTCTCTCCACTCCTCTTCCTTTGAAGGTTAAAGATGAGCCTGACTCTCCTCCCGTGGCCCTTGGTATGGTGGATCGCTCTCGAATACTCCTCTGTGCTCTCACGTTCCTTTGCCTTTCCTTCAATCCTCTGACATCCCTCCTGGACGCCCGAGGAACCCCAGAGTCCGACAGCCTGGTGCGCCACGGCTCTGGCAGGAGCGTGCTGACCATTGAGTCAGGTAACAGCTAGAGTAGCTTGGACCACAGAAAGCGGCCAGGCTTACGTGGTCTCCCTGAAGACCATCTCCAGCTGTGGCAGAGTGTGGGTGTGATTCAGTAGGATGGTTTTGTGTGTTCAGGGAGTTGGACGACCTTTGTTTAATGGTTGGGGAGGGGTAGTAACTGCAGGGCTGGGCGTGGGAGGAGAGCCAGCCGAGAGTGGCCATCGTGGTTCCAGTTCACATCCCCATCCAGGGTTCTTGCGCAAAACCAGCTGTTGCTGAGCGTGGCGAGGTAGGGGGGCACCTGTCTGTAGCCCAGCAGCCTGGGCTCTTGGGATAGACCCGTGAAAAGGAGTTCAGGGTAAGGAGCATCCTCCTGTCCTCACCAGTCTTTCAGGCATGGTCACTTTATATTTGCTTTTAAGGTTAACTGATTTTTGTAACTTAATAATAAAGTAATAGGTGAAGAATTACTTCAGAAACACTGTTGAACAAGCCAGCTGCAAGACCCCGTAACAATACACTTATTCCATAATGTTTATAGTTTAGAGTACAGGAGCTTAGGGGAGGGCGGGGGATTCTGTAGGCATGCTGTCATTTCCCTGACGGGTAAATACACTTCCTCGGTGTTGCTTTGTAAACTTAATTAAGACCAGAAAATGACACTAAAGTATTGAGTACCCATGGGAGTATCTGATAGAAAAATCAGAATACAAGGTACTCGAGGAAAACTTAAGTGCCGACTCAGGTATTTTTTACAAACCAGTCTTGCAAAAATAACTATTTTTATTTAGTTGGGAATGTTGTGGCTTGGAGTTTGGATGAAGAGCTGTTGATACAGGTGTTCCCCGATTAAAATGCAGTCTTTGCAAAAGTTGATGCCACATGTGGCAAGCACAGCAAGACATACTTCTGGGTCTGTGCTCATCCTGTTGCTAGGCTTTTGGTGTCCAGATTAACTTTTAACTTTCCTTTTGGGATGTCCATCGCAGATGTGGGTAGCTGGTTCGGCTGGATGATGCCCACGCTGATCCTGTGGCTCGTGAACGGAGTGATTATACTGAGCGTGTTCATAAAGCTCCTTGTGCATGGAGAGCCGGTGACCCGGCTGCACTCAAGGTCATCGGTCACGTTCTGGAGGCATCGCAAGCAAGCGGACCTGGATTTGGCACGGGTAAAGTTGACTCGTTTTGCATCAAACGCGTCTTCTAGGAGAGGGATGCGGCCTAGTGAGGCAGTGGCTCTGCACTTGGAAGAGCACGGTATTCCTCGAGCGGATTATCCTGCCTGATTTCAGAGAAGCTGGTGCTAGGTTGTCTTGAGCAGAGTGCCTAAATTAGTGAGGCATGGACATCAGCATTGGAAGAGGCTTTTAACTTCTGTCCTTGTTCCTTGCTGCTGCATCTTGTAGCAATCTCTGGTGGCAAGGTCTTGGGTTTTGTCCAGAATCTGGCCTCTGCTGTGTCTGTCTGTCTGCTGTCCTCCAGCCCCTTGGAAGTCTTCTCCATTGTTGAAGCAACATTTGGCTTTTGGTATGGGGACCCTGAAACTTCCAGTTGTTTGAGAAAGCAGGAAGCTCCTTTCACCTAGTGCCCACGTGTCTCACAGGCAGTGCAGGATCAGCGCCGTGTGTGCAAAGGGACGTGCAGGGCCAGATTTGAAGCTGGTGTAAAGTGCCTTCATGTTTACTGGGACTGTGTTGACTTCCCTCAGCTAAAGATCTTGTCCTAGCTTGCGCATCAGTTTGTCTTGCTCCCAATGCCAAGGAGGTCCCAAGGCGTCTCTGCGATGGTGCTTTTGGTCGTCGAACCTTTCGTCGTGTTATTTGCAGGGGGATTTTGCCGCAGCTGCGTCAAACCTGCAGACTTGCCTGTCGGTACTCGGCCGAGCGCTGCCGGCTTCCCGCCTGGACTTGGCCTGCAGCCTGTCCTGGAACGTGATCCGCTATAGCCTGCAGAAGCTGGCGCTGGTGCGGTGGCTGCTGAAGAGGACTTCTCACCAGTGGCGGGCAAGGGAGGCCACTGCAGGCTTCGAGGACGAGGCCAAGACCAGCGCTCGGGATGCGGCTCTAGCGTATCACAAGCTCCATCAGCTCCACATAACAGGTAGGAGCCAAGGTGGCAGATCTGCTGTCCTCGTTCTGCCAAACGAGGAGGCTCAGAGCCGATTCTGGGGGATACAGGCAGAGCGCTACGGCCTCCCTCCTCTAGGAGAGCTGCTGTTGGGAATGAGCCTGGCAAATTCCAGGAGCCACTTACTGAAACACAACAGGTTCATGCAATAAAAGAGCTCTGTAAGAACGACCAAAGTGACAGCAGTGTCTTGAGTTACGTGTTCCTGAGGTGGCTGAGAGTCTGTCCCAAGCAGCCGTTGATTGAGTCCAGTCCCTTTTTGCTGCTGTTAAGGGCTTGTTTCATCCCTATCACTTGGGAACGTGAGTGGAAGCAGGGGCTGAGGTTAATTGCTGGAAGAATTTAAATTTCCGAATCAGTGTAGAGCGCAGATTGCCACTTGGTGTTGATATGCTTTGAAAACCTGGGTGTGTGCACGTGTACTGAGGGAAGTGCTTGAATGTTCCCTGTGAACGGTTGTTTTTGCCATTTTCTTGGCAAACTGATTTGGAATGTTAATAGGCTCCGAGCACATCAGAAATGCAAGCTAAACTTCCTTCTGCCTAATCATGCTGTTCACACATGATTGCAGCCATGCCACCAGGGATAAGTACTTGTCCTTAATGTTACCTGTGTAGGTACAGGTGTGGACTGCAAAGGAGATCAGTTTTAACATAGTGGTGAATATAGCGAGACAAAATTTGCTGATGATTTTATCCTAACTGGTTTAGCTATACAGGGCTTTCTCACCGAAGCGAAGGTTGTGGATGCCAACCTTGGTATCTGTGCAGAGAACGCTCGGGTACGGTTGTTCTGTTGTCTGAATACAAAGTAGGCATACGATGTTGTAAACTTCTCACGTCAGCAGGTTCTCGTCTCTTTAGGATAGCAGCCCTGCAAATCACGGTAGTGTTTAGTCGCTGGTACTGCTGCATTAAAAGTTGAACACTTTTCCTTTCCCTCCTGGTGCAGGTAAACTTCCCTCCAGCTCAGCTTACTCGGGCTTGCACATGGCCCTGTGCGCTGTGAATCTGGCCGAGTGTGCAGAAGAAAAGATCCCACCCAGCACAATGGCAGAAATCCACCTGACGGCTGCGGTTGGCTTGAAAACCCGCTGTGGAGGCAAGCTTGGCTTCCTAGCGGTGAGTTGCCGTCTCCTCTCCTATCACACCTCCAAGCAGAGCTCTAGGAAGACCTGCAAGCTGGCACTGCCGTAGCTCAGGGCATCTGCTAGCACTACCGTTACAATATGGCCTGCAATTGTGATACGAGCTGTAATTATGATATGACCATTGTCCTCAGTGGTGTCTCTCTTCCCCTGGATGCTGTTCTCAATCTTAGCCTCTCCTTTCCCCAGAGCTACTTTCTAAGCCAGGCTCAAAGCCTGTGCAGCTCGGAGCGGAGTGCCATTCCTGACTCATTGCGTTGGCTGTGCCACCCCCTGGGACAGAAGTTTTTTGTGGAGCGAAGCTGGACGGTGAAGTCTGCTGCGAAGGAGAGCCTGTATTGCAGCCAAAGGAACCCCGGTGAGAGCCGCTTGTGTCCCGAGTGCCTGGCAGTCTCTCCACCTCTGGGACAAAAGCAGGTGTCTTGTTTGAGAGCGTGCTCTTGTGTGGGCACCCTGCTTGTGGTCTTGATGGGCGAGAGGGGCCGTGGAGCTGAGAAACATCTCAGCCTGCAGGAGCTGGCTTTTTTCCCTTTGAATACTGTGCTGTGTCATCCCGCTTCTGTCCTTATATGCTGGAACACAACCTGGATGCGGCCCTGAAAGTCGGGGGTGACATTGGGGCGACCAAGGTTTATCCTGCTCAGAGCAGTGTCATCACTGTTTTGCTCAGTGGCTGAAGTGCCAGAGGGATGTTTGGCCAAGGGCTGCAGCTTTGTAAATGGATTAAGGGATTAAAAAGGCCCTGAAAACGTAGTCTTTAGAAATCTTTGCATTAAATTCTCAAGAATTCCCCTCTACTGTTCTTTCCAACAGATCAAATGCTCCTGCATTTTGATTCTTCTTTTTGGTTGTATTGGGAGGTGGCTCTCACAGTATGCAAGTGAAATGGTTTGGTTTTTTTTCTTCCTCTCTAGCGGATCCTATTGCACAAGTCCATCAGGCATTTTGTGAGAACCTGCTAGAGCGAGCGGTGGATTCACTCGTGAAGCCTCAGACCAGGAAAGAGGTAGCGGCACAAGAGGAGGAGGAGCCATGGTAAGTTTGTGTGCTGCGCTGGGGACTGCTCGCCGCAGCTGCAGGCTCTGAGGCAGAGCTCCTAACTGTTGACTGAGCGCTCGGGGACAAATCGAGTGGTTAGTCCTTGTTAAAGACTTGAAAAGACAATGTTAAGTCTGACCACCACAGCTTATCAGAAGAGCGAGCTCTGCCTCTTCGTATTAAAAGCTCTGAAGTCACAGCTGAACCCAGGTGTGGTAAGGATTTCTGGTGTCGGCTGGCATAGTACTGGTTGATTCCTGGACTGGGTGGACGGCACTTTCTCTGCTGTGACAAAGTTTAATGTTCAGGAGCACTAAAATGAGTGTGCACCTACCACTTCCGTAGACCAGAACATAAGTTCAGGGCTCTGAGAGCGTGAAGGTCTGGCTGTCGGAGAGTGACCCCACCAGATCGCTACCTTGTGCGTGAGTATTCTCCTGAAGTGCCACATTTACCAGCAGCAAAAAATCAAACTGACATGTGGCAAGAGGGGGAGAGATGATGTCGGCCGAAACTGTCAGTGCCTCTAAGCTCTGTGACCAAATGAAAGGGGCCGGTAGGTGGGAGTCAGAGCAGCTTTTTGTACTGACCCATGCCCAGCTCTTTCCTGGACTCCACGAGAAGCGGAGCCCCAGCCTTTGCCAGTAATTCTGCACTGTTTCTAGTTGATCTCCACATATGCTGGCGCCATGCAAATGCTATGTAAATATATTGGAAGCTGTGTAAGGATCCTGTCCCCAAAAAGTGGGTAATTCCTCAAGTGGGAAGATAACCCAGTTTCCCTACCTGTGCAGGGGAAATACTGCACATTCAGCTTTTTTTTTTTTTTTTTTTTTTCCAATCTCCNTCACATCTTGTTTTCTAGCATCATTGCAGAGAATGAGTAGCAGTTCGGTCTAATTGCTTGCACAATACAAATGCTTGTGATCAGATGCTGCTGTTGATGATGAGAGAAGGTAGCAGGATTTGTGTAAGTGAGGTGGACTGTCAGTATCCATGTGGGAGTTCTGTCTCCTCATGGGAAGGACTAGCTTGAGTAATACAGCAAGCCTTTTTGTCCCCCTCTAGGGGTAGGAGCTCAAGATCTTCCTCTGCAGCATGTCCCAGGAAATCAGATCATTGCTGTATATGTGACTTTGCATTCATACATATTTGCATATATGCAAATAGTCACGCGCAGCAGTGTAGTTCAGCCTCTTTTGGAGGCAGTGGTTGAAAAGGAACCTGTAATCAACTTGTAACGTATGTCATGTCCAGCATCTCTTGAGTTGAGGTGAGACTCCGGGGGCCAACTCTAGTTCTGCACTGGTCTCCTTGCACAGGGAGATGTGAGGCTGCTCCTCCCTGAGCATCTGTCTGTGCGCTTCCGCTCTCGGGGCGGTCTCTTCAGTCCGGCAGTGCTGTGTTACTTGTAGAGCTTGAACTTTCTGCTGGCTTAATGGGTCAACGTCGTTTAAAAATGCCTTGTGACTGGTGAGAAATGCCTTCAGGCTTTGGTATCTCCTGTTTGACAGCGTAGCGAAGGTCTGCCTTGCTTCTTGTTTCAGCGAGTTCTCCAGTGCCATGGAGTACCTGAAATTGCTCAACTCTTTCTTGGACTCAATGGGAAGCGGAGCCCCGCCCTTTGCCAGCAATTCTGTACTCAAGTCCGCCCTGGGTAAGTCTGGCAGAACCAAAGCCCTCCCAGCTGCAGGAGCTACTGCTGATACGTGTTCACTCTCTCCCCACCACCTCTCAAACTGCAGGCAAGGAGAAATGCAGTCCTGGGAGCGGGACTTGATTGCTGAGCAGCAGCACACCACAGCGTGGTACGGCAGCTCAGCCTGGAAGAGGGTGGTTGGGAAGGCTTCTAAATTTGGCTGTGTGTCGTAACGCTTTGTGCCCAGGTGGGACTGCTGTTAGTTGTGTTGCCGGGCTCATTCCAAGCTGAACCCCGTGCCCTCACCTGAGAGCTCGCTCCGGGCGATGCAAAGCGAGAGGAAGGGAGTAGCGTATAAACAAGCAGTGCAGTGTTGCAGTTGAGGTACAGGAAGGTTTTTTTCTGCGTAATTACCAATTGGACCAAATACAGGTTGACCTCACTTTCACAGCAGCTGTCACATATATTCCTAAATCTCCAGAGACCTGAAGCCCCTGCTGTAGGCAAGCTCTGGGCATATATTGGGAGGCTCTTGGTTTGGTCCCTTGGTGTATATTTAGTGGGACAACGAGAGCTGCAGACTCCCTCCGAGCCGTGTGCTCATCTGGGCTTGGCTGGTGGCAGGCTGCTAGAGTATTCATCTTGCTTGGCATTGGTACAGGCAGCACCTGGCAGCTGACCGGGATGCCGCTGGAGTTTGACACAGACTAACTGTGCTGTACCTAAAATGTATAGAGCAAACATAGAAGGAAAACTAGATGTTTCTTTTTCTAGGGATTTTTTTTTTGCTATAAAGGGAAGACTATACTTGGGTCAATATTGTCATGAAATTTAAAAGCAAGTCAGAGTAGCAGAGTGTATGTCCTTTGGTCCTAGGTAGGCTTTGGGAAGTTTTTGAGGGGATGTTAAGTAATGGAGGAAATTATATAGGGAACCTGATTTACTGGCTTGATGGTGATTAGTGCCAAGGCACAGTGGATACGAGTGGGGTGGTGAGTGGAGATCCTTGTTGAGAAGGAAGTCGACAGATTTCTAGACAAGTAGATGGGGTAAGTTCCTGTTGGCAAAATACAAACTCGGCATCCAAAATTCTGCTTGCAGTCAGGTGTAGGGAGTTTGCCTGCTGCCAAGTTCCTTTGTGTTCCTGCAGCACATTTCAGCGTTTACCTGGATGGCTGCATTCCCATGGGATCAGTTTGGGCTCATTAGCACCGATCTCAGCGGAAGGCACTGGCAAGGGCAGGTGACACCTGCCCACTTCTCCGAGTGGGAAGGAGCCGGGTGTCCTCTCCTGGGCTGCAGCTTATGATTCTGTTTCGCAGGCCCCGATGTGGTGTGCAGATGGTGGTCAGCAGCGGTGGCTATGGCGATCAGTTGGCTCAGAGGGGACGACACGGCTGTGAGGTCACATTTTGCAGAAGTGGAGCGCATGCCAAAATCCCTGGAGATGTCAGAGTGCGTAGGCCTTGTACGACTTCCAAACCCTTGCTCCTTCTAAACGCGGGTGGCTCTTCCCCTAACGCTGTCCTGTAGGGCTACCCCTACCTGTGCTTTGGAGTCGCACACGTCTTGTGCTCTGGGACGCAGTAACGCGACATGCGAATGTACTCAGCGGTTCGTGTGTAGGGCAAGGCTTGCAGGCTGATATTAGAGCTGTGGACTGGAAGTGTCAGAATTGCTTCTTTAGGGATGTCTTCTGGCTTTGTTCTAATTGCACAGCCTCCCACCTTCCAAAACCAAACAATACTCACACACTGACAGAAAGGCTGGTGTCACCATCTCAGTTCTTTTGCGCTAAAGCATCTTTGCCAGTTTCCTTCCATTTCTCTGTGTGGTCTGTGTAGGTGAGGAATAATTCCCATCTTTTTTCTGTCTAAGAAATGACAATATCTCTGCTCTTGAAGATGGGAGGGTGAAAGCTGATGCTGGTTGCTGCTTGAGCTCAGCTCCTGGGGCTGCCCTGTGGCAGCATGACATGGTACTGCTCGAAAGCAGTGCTCTCTCTCTCTTTCAGGAATGCCCTGGTGAAAGCCACCTTCTATGTCTGTAAAGCCATGCAGGCTTCACTGTCTGGGAAGGCAGATGGACAGCAGAGCTCCCTGGGTCACTGCGAGAGGGCCAGCAGTCACTTATGGAACAGCCTCAACATGAGCAGCGGTGTCTCCAGCACCGTCCTCAGCAGCGTAAGAGCTATAAGCCCCGGGGTAACACATGGTCTATCTTGGTTGTAAGGTTGGGCTTGCTGCAGGTATATCACTTCCTCCTTGTATCTGCATTCTCCATCCAGCCCGTCTCATGGGAGCAGAGGGGAAACTTCCTCCCTTTCCTTGCAAAGGGCATTGACATCTTTCTGACATCTTTCTGCCTCTGCTGTCTGGAGGAGCAGAGCTGCAAGTACAACGTCATTTCCCTGGGCATGATCTCAGATAGCTGAACTCTTGCTCCTCTCCTGCCAGTAGCTATCACCCCTTTTTGGTGATTTGACCACTTCAAATTTGGCCCATGGAAGGCATCCATCTCCTTCGTCCAAATGAAGTTGCTGACACCTATAAAGCAGGACGTCATTGAGTCGAGTCTGCTCTGTTTCAGGCAGCACTCATGAGTGTTTCAACCCTCTACTGCAGAACTGGGACTGCCATGCTATTCCTGAGTTTGTATGGGGCTTGTTTCTCTTCTTTCCAGGATTACCTAGAGCTGGAGCCTTCCCTTCGTGGCATATGGGACACAGTTCTGGTCCCTTCTGTCGCTCCTGGGTGGCAGCTGTAGTGCATTGTAGTTGCATTGCATCTTGCGGCAGTAACTGTGCAATGTTTCTGCAGTGCAGTACAGAGGCACTCGCCGCTTCGCCAGCGCAGGTAGAGTCTGCTAAGAACAGCCAGGATGGCGAGTGGTGCTGGGGGGCAGCAGCAGATGGGGAGAAGGGATTTGGGCAGCTGCTGTGGGCTGTGTCAAGGCTGCCGGTTTTTTTTGTTTGTCTTCTTTTTTTCTTCTCTGCAGGCAGCAAGGCTGTCTTTGCCGTTTCCCACTAGTTAGTATCGCCCTTTGGGCAGGAAGGCCTTTGCAGAAGGCTGGGGCGCTGCTTGGTGCTTGTTCCTTAGGCTGGACATCTCGGTGCTGAGCCCCAGAGATGCCACTTGGGCAAAAGGCAAAGCCCTGCGCCCTTCGGTGCATCGTAGTGGGGCGACTCGGCTGGGAGGGCCAGGGAGCCCCCCTGGGTGGGCGGGAGGTGCTGCAGCCGCCCTCCCATGGGCCGTGTCAGCAGATGCAGAGCAAATGGCCTGTTACTCACCTGATGGATTGTGTTAATCAGCACGTGTGCCCGGGCCCCCTGGCTCTTGCAGATGATCCAGCTGCTGGCCTGTGACTTGCTGCTCTCTCTCCGCACCAGCCTGTGGCAGAAGCAGGCGAACGCCAGCCAGGCCCTGGGTGAGACCTACCATGCCTCGGCCCCCGAGCTGACGGGCTTCCAGCGTGACCTCGGCAGCCTGCGCAAGCTGGCCCATGGCTTCAGGCCCGCCTATCGCAAGGTGACAGCTTGCATCCCTTGCCTGCTTCAGCTTAGCTATGGCCCTTCCTGGGGGGGCAATGGAAATGNTGGTCTGCCACCAGTGACCTCCATACTTTCTCTTGGTGGGTGATAAGGGAGCTCCCGTGAGTCTGGTGCGTGCGGGGAGGCATCCAACTTAGTTTCTACCTAGCAAATCATTAGCAGGGCTGTATTGCCAAGCAAATACCACGGTGTCCTGTCCTTTAACGTGGCTTCAGAGCTGGTCATTCCCTCCAGGGAGTGTGGAAGGAGGCTTCCTCAGCCGTGTTGGCTCTGCAGGTAGCTGGGGGGTCAGATGCCTTCTGCACCTGTAGAGTACCAGGTGCTTCTCTGGGGGTTTTTCCCCCCTTCTCTTGTTTAGACTATCTAGCTTTAAGCCTCTGTAGAGGAAGTGTAGTCTAATACTTGGAAAAGAGAGTTGTCCTGGTATTGTCCAAACTCTGGGTTTCAAAGTTGGATGCTGTTACCAGAGCACTGTGCTAGCAGCCTGGCGTGAGATGCCCACCTAGGCCACAGTGCCAGGGTTTGCTCTCCTGCTTTCTGCCCTGTTCCCTGCTCTCGTTCTTCCCCCTTGCCAGGCCACTTCGTTATGTGTCAAAAGCTTTTTCCCCCTTTTCGCAGTTGCCCTGACCTGCAAATTCCCCAGAGACAGGTGGGAAGATCAGGGAGGAGCAGGGAAGTGGGTCTCTGTTGTTGTCAAGCCGTCAGTGCTCCGCTCTCGACACGCGGTGGCTGAGGGATGACGCGAGTTCAGCCGCGGCACGAGCCGTGCCAGCCCATCTTTCCCCCCGCCTTCCCTTCCAGGTCTTCCTCCACGAGGCCACCGTCCGCCTGATGGCGGGTGCCAGCCCTACCCGCACCCACCAGCTGCTGGAACACAGCTTGAGGCGACGCACCCCCCAGAGCAGCAAGCAAGGTGGGCCCTGGGGTCCGGGCAGCGACCCGCTGCCTGTGGGGCTGGGAGCGGGCAGCGCTCGGGCAAGGTGTGCGGCCATAGCTGCGACCTGCAGCGTCTTCCCTATGTCTGAGGCTCAGCATAACGAGCTCCCGTCGGCCTACAGCTCATGGCGACGCTTCTGCCACGCTCTCTGCAAGCCGGCTAATGCAAGCTGCCAGCCTCTTGGCTGGAGGTGTTGGCAAACGGGCTAGAAAACGTTCGCCTTCGTGCAGCCGCACGTGCACAAAACTTGGCCGAGTTCAGGGCAGTCGGTGCAAAGGCAGAAGGCAGGAATCCTAAAGTGGAGAGCCGAGAGATGTGCTGCTGGTTATAAAATCCCTTGGGGTTTTAAGGAAATGGGCGGGTGTGTGTGCCGGTGCTGGGATGAGCCCTGGGAAGTGAAGTGAAAGGGACTGTCTCTGTAGAAGACAGGATTGCCAGTCCCTGCCTGACTCCAGCTCATTCTGTTCTCCCCTGCCAGCCTAAAGCAGCTGCCTGGGGTCCGCAGGGTGCCCCTCGCCCTTGGCACGGCCGGGGGATGCCAGCCAGGGATGCCTGTGCTAACCGGTGCCCGTCGAGGGCCTGCATGGCGGGGTTTTGTCACGCAGGTGGTAGCTTCACGGTGAGCTTTCTCTCTCGTCTTTGTGCGCAGGTGAACTGGACACCCTGCCGGGCCAGAGGGAGCGAGCCACAGCCATCCTGTTGGCCTGCCGCCATCTCCCCCTCTCCTTCCTCTCCTCCCCGGGCCAGCGAGCAGTCCTGCTGGCTGAGGCCGCCCGCACCCTGGAGAAGGTGGGGGACAAGCGCTCCTGCAATGACTGCCAGCAGATGATCGTCAAGCTGAGTGGGGGCACGGCCATCGCCGCCTCCTAACACTGGCGTGGGGTCGCCTCATGCAAAGACAGCCTGGTTGACTGTCAGCCTAGACTTCCCTTCTGGAGCTTAAAAAAAAAAAAAGTGCTAGGTTAGGGCCGTGCTGCGATGGGGTGGGAGAGGGAGGGAGGGGTTTGGGTTTGGGTTTGGGTTTTTTTTTTTCCCACCTTGCCCCAGGTTTAGCTTTATTAGCTAGCCCCCTTGCTCGTTCTGAGGCACTGCAGCAGGAATCTGTCTAGTTGGGGTTTTTGCGACCGTGCCTGGGACTGTTGCGAAGTGCTGCCCCGTCCCGGAGCCCCCATCCCTGCTGGGGGAGAAGCCCATAAGCCCAAGGCATAGAGAAGTGGGACAACCTGTGTGTGTCCTCAGGGGCATCTTGTTCCCTTCCCAAACACCTCTGCAGAAAGGAACCTTTGGGGGTGGCAGAGGATCTGCTCAAGGCTTGCCCCAGCGGGGCTGCTGGGCTCTGGGGCTGTTCCTGCGGTGAGGGGCAGGAAGGCACCAGCTTTCCTTGAGCTGCCTGTCAGGAAACGGAAGGCCCCTAGACCCAACTTACAGAGGTGCTCTGGGAGTATCCCGTGGGGCCAGTACTGCCCGGCAAATTTCTCCACGCTTTTTATACAGGTTTTTTTATAGGAGTGTTTGTGGCTTTACAAAAACATGGGGAACGATGCAGCAGATTTCCCTTCCTCTCCACTTTCTGCGTCTCCTTTCTGCGATAGCTGCCTCTGGTTCTTGGTGGGGGGCTGGGTTTGTGCAGCCTACAACAAGCAGAGCCTCGTAGAAGGCCGGGGCGTCCTCGGTCATTGGTGTGGGTGGCAGCAGAGGTGGACGTGCAGCACCCTGCACTCAGCACAAAGGGTGAATGCTGCTTTGGTGCCTTTTTGTTGATGCAGAAACAATTTTTAGAAACAGTTTTTCATTTTACTCGACTCCCAGTCCCAGAACTTGTCTTCAGGTGTTTCTCCTTCCCTTCTCCAACTGCTCAACAGCTCCTGACCTTCTCCAGGGACTGGGAGGCACTGGTTCAGGGTGTGAGTCTCCCAGCTCTGTTACCACCGCTATTCAGAGCAGTTTGACTTGCAGGTGTCGAATCGCCTGTGACTTTCCAAGAGGGGGAGGTGGATTGGGGACAGGGAGGGAACGGTTTGCCCTCTTTCTCCCTGCCTTTCCTGTTGCATCTCTCCAGGGAAGTGCAAAGCAGTTGCCCTGTCGTGCAAACGTGGAAACCAGCCTTTGGCGGGCGGGCATCACTGCTTCTCCCTGTGCATAATGGGTGCGTGCTCTGTGTCGGCAGCTAGAAGCATTTAGATGAGGGCAGCAGCCCAATCCTATCCTGTTCCAGTCAGGCCCATACAGCCCGACTCCTGCAAAATCGGAACTCGGGCTGTTTTGCAAGAAGCTTCTACATGTATCCAGCTTTTGCAGAGGAGCGTGAGAGCTTGAGCTCCTTCCAGAATGAGGGGAGAAAGATGGGGGCTTGTTGTCTCGCTTTGCGCAAGGTCTTTCGGCATCTGGGAGGGGGATTTCACGTGCTGCAGGAATTGAACACGATGCTAGTCCTGGAGTTGCCTGGCTTCAACAAGATGGAAACCGGGGCCAGGAGAAAAAACGTGTCTCAGGAAAGCCCGTTCCCGTGACTGTGGGCTAGAGCTGTGAACAACAGTGTGGGGACCAGAAGATGCTTCTCTCCCCCGCTTTATTTGGGGAGTAGCTGGTGCACACCCAGCCGCGATGGCCGGCAGCCTGTGCTGCTCGCCCCACTGGCAGGCAGGGGGGTCCCTTGCTTCCCGCTGTCAGCAGTCGGAGGCAGGCTCATCCTCTGAGGGTGCTCTTGCGTGTCTTCGATCAGCATAGGGGATGCACTGGCGGCAGCCACTTCTGCTTTGAGCAGGGATCCCAAGTGTGCAGAGCAGCTCTTGGCTTTGGGGTGGGGGGGGTTGGATTGCCCATCCCAAGTTTCCTAGCTTATCAGGGATTCTGTTTGGTGGATTGCATGCTCCGACTTTTTCTCCTCTTAAGAGGCTCTTGTGCTGTCTTCCTGCTCATGGGTTTTTCCTAAAATACAGAAACTCCTTACCTGTGGCAACCTCTGGGTTATTTTGTGTTTCCCCAGATCTGCATCCAAGGCGTGGGAAGTTTTGTGCTTTAGTAATTGGAAAAGGGAGATGCTGAGGCTTCACTTTGTCACCACCAGTGGACCGAGTCCTGGGGGATGGGCTGCAGGGAGTACCGGCTGGGCTGGGGGTGGGAGGCTGCTGGGCTGAAACCCTGGTAGCTAACGGCATCGCCCACGGATGGTACTTCTCTTCCTTCCAGGGCAAGGGATCTTTGCCCTGTTTTTTCTACACTGTTTATAAATTTGCTGCCCATCTGTCCCTACGACTGTTTTTTATATGTGCATGTGTATATACTGTAACTTTTTTTTGTTTGTGGGTTGGAGGAAATTGTTTTATGGATTATGTGAAGAAAGCCTATTTATCCGCGTGGAGCTTGGAGTAGGGGTGCTTTGTCGTACGAGGTGCAACTGGTGGTGGGGAGGTTCCCCGGGGAACATACGTGCTGTCTGAAAACCCTGTTCCAGGGCTCCTGAGCATCTGTTACCGAATAAAGGCGAACGTTGCCACCACCTCCCGCCTGCCCTCTTTCTCAGCCCTCTCCATCCCACCCAGCAGCTGCTCTTAAGCATAGGTGAGCCTGAACTGTCCTTCAGAGACATCCAACCCCGGAAGCGCCTGGGGACGCTGTCAGTCCTTTGTCCAGATAACCTGGAAAATGGAGCTGTATGGCTTGCAGTGGAAGACGTTCCCTGGGTGGAGCACGTGCGGTGTCTCTGTGCTCCTTTGGAAGCGACCCAAGGGGCTGATGGCTCAAGCAGAGCCAAGCGAGGTAGAGCTGGGCCAGAAGCCTGCAATTTTAGGAGCATTTATACAGGAGGAAAACTTTTACCCGACCTTGCTTGGAACAATGTCCTTTCGCTCCAGCTCTTTGTTTCTCTGCTCCCCCTGGCAAAACTCTTGTCAGAACCACTAAACCTCAGAGGAGATCTGTTTGGTTTTTGTGTAGCTGCTCCAAGGGTTTTGCCCTCGGCCCTGGAAGCTGTGTTCCCGCCACGTCCCCTATCGGGGGGGTTCCCCAGGCCCTGGGGCAGTGGGCTTTGCTCCCTGCTGCCCAGGGGAAGGAGCTGGGGTGCTGGGAGCAGTGCGGGGTCCCCCAGCCAAGCCGTACCCAGGCCATACGGTTTAATGTATTGTTTATTGACAAGGTGGAGGCTGGGGCAGTGGGGAAGGGGAGGCTGGGGAGGGAAGGAGGCTGCTCGGACTCTGCCAGCAGTGCCAGGAGGGTGCTTTGAGTCCGTTGCTCCTCCCCCACCTGCTCATGGGAGCTAGGTGGGGGTGCCTGGCCCCAGCAGGATGTGTCCCCCCACCCCTGGGAGCTGTAGTCTGTCCGGCATCGGCCCCTGTCCCCCGAGCAGCACGCTGCTCCGCCGGTGTGCCCCCGGCTCAGCCTCTTCGCGGGATGGGCTGAGAACGGCTGAAACTTGTTGCCTGGATGAGAGGGACGGCCTGGCCCAGGGCGCCTCCTCCGCGCTGAAGTGCAGCCAGCAGCCCCCATCCCCGGGAGAGGAAGGACGACACGTTCCCCCGCCACGGCCAGCCGGCTCGTGGGTTACGTAGGACCTGTGACGCTTTGCTCCGGCGGGCCGCCGCGGGGGAGGCCGTCGGCGACGCTCGGGCGAGGGGACGGCCCCGGTCCCCGATGGCGCCGGCCGTCAGACGGTGACCTCGGTCTTGCTGTTGGTAGCGAGGTGCCGGGGGGGCTGGCCGTACAGCGGGGCGGCGGGGCCGAAGGCCTCGGGCGGCCCCTCGGGGCGCAGGGTGGCCAGGCCGGGCC
>VYZV01010248.1:38256-51696 GCA_013401275.1 Pandion haliaetus
GGTGGGACGTGACACCGTCGCAAGCTGCTCAGGTGGGAGAACGCCGCGCCTCGTGCCGCCCAGGGGGAGGAAACACACCATCATCCTCCTCCCCGCGCATCATGGCGGCGCGATGTTTCGGGCCAGAGCTTTGCACAAACAGCTTTCCCCCGCAGCGAGGGTGAAACGCTGCAGTGCTTTGCTGTGGGAGGGATTTAAGGGAGAAAATATCCTCTCCCTGGTCACCAAGCCTGGACCCTGCAGGCCCCTGGCCGCTTCCCATCTGGAAGCCGGCAAAAGCCAAAGATGTTGAAAATGTGGCTGAGGAGAGCAGCCGGAGCCCAGGGCACGTCCGATCGGCCTCCAGTGCCGCAACCTAATAGAGATCCATTAGGTAAGGTAGCTTGCAGCCTCCAGAGCTTCCCGAAAGAGATAAAAAGCCAGTGAGGTGGAAGAAAACCGCGCATCTCCAAAAGCCTCACTTTCCCCGAATCTCAGAGGGGCTGTCTGATGAAAGGCCCCATCGGCTGGAAGTTGCAGACGTGGGGGTCGTTAGCACTAATAGCCGACAGCAGAAGCTGCGCAAGCAAAGTTTGCTGGCTGCCCAGGTAATGCCAGCAATCATTTCCCACGCGCCCGGCAATCGCTCCCGACGTGTGTGCACGCAGAGCTGCCCCGGGGGCCCGGAGGCTTTAGCAGGCAGAGTGAAAAACCGGCCAAAACTGGGGAGTTTGCTGGAAAATGGTTGCCTGGCGTGACCTGGGACAAAGGGGAAGGTTTTAAGGGGGAGAAGATGCTCACTGAGTGTGAAGCAGCCGATTTAAAGGGTCTCTGGGAGCGAGAGCTGCTCATTAGCAGGTGTTAGCTGCGTGCATCAACCCAGAAGGAAACCAAACCCAAGGGCACGGTGTGGAGGACCACCCCCCGCCCCCAGCATGTCCCTGGTGCGCAGGGCAAGACCCAGCAGGGGCTGGCTCTGTGCGGCGCTGGCACCGGGGGCTGCAGCCCACAGCCCCGCTGAGCCGTCAGCTCGTCTTCATCAAATAAGCAACCCAGCCACTAGCTGCATCCCAAAAGGGAGGGGGCTGTGGGAGGGAAATCCTATAGCCTGGCACCCACACCTCGCACATCCCCAGGAATCAGCAGCAGCAGGACCCGTAGGAAAATTCAGGTCAGCAGGGACCGCCGGAGAAAAAGCGAAGGACATGCTTGCAACACCCGCGGGCACTTCTGGGGATGGGGATTTGGGAGAGGAGCTCCGGTCGGCTTTGGCCACGAGCCCTGGCGGGTGTCACAGAAATACCCCCTGCAGTGACAACACCACCCGGACTACAGAAGGGTGTCTCCGCGCCTGCAGAATTAGGATACGGGCGCTTCAACACCGAGAGGGGAGGGAATACGCTGAGCACTGATACTATAAACAGATTGTTTCTGGCAGGGCATGGTGATCTGGAGGAGATCTCCTCTGTCGCAGCCAGAGAGCCCAACAGACCCAGATCCCTGCTGATCGTGGAGGTGCAAGCCAGGCAGAGCTGCCAGGCCCCTGCCCGAGGAGGAGGAGGACGAGGGACCCATCAGNGGAGGAAGAGGAGGAGGAGGAGGAGGAGGAGGAGGAGGGACCCATCAGCACTGCAAAGCAAAGCCATGGGAGCCTCTCTGAGCGCAGGAGGCTTTGGGGTGCAGCCAGCTCCTGGGGAGAGCTGGTGGTGGGTGGTCAGAGCCCCAGAGCTACCCAGGGAGACCCTCCTAGAGCCAGGGATTCATTTGAGGCATTTGTCCCCAAAAGGGATTTTTGCCATGCAGGACCAAGCTGGCCCCTGGGCCGAGGGGTGAACGGAGGAAAGGATGCTGCTGTGGGGTGGATGCCCCACACCGAAGGGCTGTGCTGGGGCAGGAGGGCTCCCCTGCACCTCCCACCGTTCCCCAGGACACCCCAAAGAAACTTGCTCCCCTCTGAAATTTCGGCTACTGAAGCTGATGCTGTGCCAGCCAGGCATAGAACTGGGGAAGAGGCTCTCCTTGCATTTGTCTTCACTATGGGCGAAATTTCTTTGGCCATCAGCATTCCACTGGGAAGGCTTGAGTTTTCCTGGACCTGCTGTCCAGGACTGGGATAGGGGATCCCCAGGGTTGGGTGCTGGGCTAAGGCACAGTAAGATGCTGCTCCCTTCCACACATCGTCATGGGCTCAGCAGATAAGGGACCCCAAAGGAGATCTTGGGTGTCCGGTGTTGGTGATGGAGAGCTAAAGCAGGGGGAAGTTAAGTGCGCTGGGGGGGGGCGGGCACAGGGGCACAGTGGCAGAGCTCAGAGCAGTCCCCAGTCACCCTACTTCCAGCCCAATGCACACAAGGGTTTTATTGCCCTGCCTGTGCTTGATGCTCTGGCTGTAAAATGGCTGTAAAAGAGCAACTGTGCCTTGTAATGCTTATAGAGAACGGAAGCATATGTGCCTTCACCATTATGATCATAATTGCGAACATTCAAAAGTCGGGATTTGCAAGCTCCCGGCTTCCCAAAGGCGGCTGGATTCGAACCCAAATGACATCCAGAGGAATCAGGAGAAAACCAGCAAAAAGCAAGGGCTTATTTGTAATTTACACTGCGGTATGGGTGAGCAGGATCCAGGCTGGCAGCCCGAGCTCCCCCAGCAGCCGCTGTTAGAGGGCAGCTGTGCCCCCAGGTGCAGCTGCAGAGGCCCCCGAGCATCGGCTGCGACCCCCAGGGTCCCGGTGGGGCTGGCTGCACATGGACTTTGCATTTAGGATTAATCCCGGAGACCGTGGATTAATCCCCCAGCGCAGACACTCAGTACCCAGCAGCTCGCTGGCCCCGGGCGCTGTGCTGGCGTGGCCTGGAGCTCGTGTTGTGGATGGGTGCAGGGTCTTTGCAGCCCCCTTTACACTTCTCTGAGCTTCAGGGCAGCCGGCAGGACGTTGGACCCAAACCCGTCCTCTCACCGGTGCCTGCGAGCGGAGCAGGAACAGCCGGGCCCCAAACCTCCCTCCCATGCTGGGCTTGTGCGGCCGCTCCCTGCCGCTATCCTGGCGGGAGCCCGAGCATCCTCTGCTTTCCTGTTCAAAGCAAGTTTCCGTCGGCGTTTTCGAGCATTAAAAGGCCATACAAGCACACCCGGAGGTGGTGGTGCACAGCCCAGCTCAGCCGGCAGTGCTGCAGCATCCTTGGCTGCGTCCCCCCTCCCCTGGCTGCTCTCACCCCTGACCACCCCTGTGCAAGGCGCTGATTCAAACCACAATCGTCTAGGGAAAAACACACCCAAACGGAAAAGGGATGAGAGCAGCCGTCCCCATGTGGGGCATCCCCAGGGCTGGGGGAGACTGCGGTGTGTAAAGGGGAGGGGGGGTCTGCTGCAGAGCGTGCGGGAGGCAGCGGGGCCAGCCCCGGGCTGCTTTTGCCAGCTGTGGAGCAAAAAAAATACAGGCTGTGGCACCAAAAGGGACCCAACGCTTTCCACCTGCGCTTTGGGACCCGAGATGGTGGTGGTGGCAGAGTGAGCTGCTGGCGTTTGCCGGGGCGGGCGGATTTGGGGCGCCTGTTCTGGCAGCCAAGGCAGGGTTGGCGGAGGAGGCCATATGGCCAGGAGCAGCGTGTGGTGTGCCGTCCCGGCAGCAGACCGGCAGCAGCCGGCAGAGCCTCTTCTCGGGAAGGATGGCCGTGCCAAGTGCAGGCTCTGGCACAGGCGCCGGCCGGCTGCCAGGTACGCTCAGGTGCTGCAGGAGGCACAGAGCCTGTGGGGCGGCACGACGCGGCGCGGCCGGCACGGTGGGACGCTTCCACGCAAACCAGCATCATCCCCGGGCACCAGGGGATGCGCGGGGGCTCGTCACCCCAGCCCAGCACGGGTTTGGGCCAGGTGGGTATAACCGTGCACGCGGTTGTAACGGGGTGGGAGTGCCGATGAGCCAGGGTGGGGACGGGAACATGGGCCGTGGAAGGGGGGGACACAGCCATGTAAATGTGTGTGTGTGTGTGGGGGGGTGCGTATCTGAGCGTGTGGTAAGGAATGTGGGTGCACATGCATGGGGGGGTGCACGTATGTGCATGTGGATGCATGTAAATGCATGGTGGGGGGCTGCACGTGTGTGGGCACGTGCATACATGTAAGTGCCTGGCGGAGCGGTGCATGCGTGTGTCAGTGCATGGCAGAGCGGTGCAGGCGTGTGCTGCGCGGCCCTGTGCTGGCAGCCATCTCGGGGAGGGTCGGTGGACACGCTGTGGCCAGGGCAGCCGGTGGGCATCCGAGCAGGGCTGCCCGGTGCCTCAAACATCCCAGCAAGCAAA
The DNA here is from genome assembly GCA_013401275.1 of Pandion haliaetus. Classification (NCBI taxonomy): domain Eukaryota; kingdom Metazoa; phylum Chordata; class Aves; order Accipitriformes; family Pandionidae; genus Pandion; species Pandion haliaetus. Next base: position 42,538 of record VYZV01010248.1, read on the forward strand.
TGAAATCTCCTTTTCTTCTACAAGGACAACGTTTCAACACGGAAGCGGAGGCTGGCTAGCGGGACACTGGCAGCAGGAGCACATCTACCTCCTCCTCCACCTGCTCTGCCCCATGCCGGGGTACAGGCTCCTCCAGCGGGGACGTGGAGGGGCTCAGCACCTCCCTCCTCTTACAATAACCCTTTTCGAGCAAAGGCTGGCCCCAGATTTCCCACTCCTGCCCTTGCTGGAGATGCAAAGGGGTGAAAAAGCAATCAGGGATGTCCCCTGAGAAAGAGGGGCTCCGGGCAGGCATCGGGGAAGGCTCACGAGCAGGACTGGGCCGGGAGGGTCCTTCACCAATACCAGGGAAGGGAAAGGGGGTCCCAGCAGATCGGGTTTGCTTTTCACATGGCAGAGGACGAGGGTGAGCGAGAAGCTAAAGAAAACGTGGAGGTGCGGACGTGCTGGCCTCTTGCATCGCCTCTGCACAGAGTAGCGTGCCGCCTTCGGGACCATCACCTTCCCTGGGCACGTGCCGAGCTCTTCCCGTCTCCATCAGCTAGACCGTGGGCTCTGTTTGCCCTTGGCTTCCTGAGAGTGGTCCCAGGGCAGATGCACTTGCCCTTTGATGTCTCTATTCCCCAGATTAGAGAGGAGGGAGAAGGCTTTGCTCTCAGAGGGCTGGCTGCGGGCAGAGCTCCCTCGCCCACTGGGACCCTACAGGCTCTTGAGCCAGCTTCGTTTTGGCCTGATCTGCCTTTGTGAGTGAGACCTGCTGAAGATGGCCCAATCCTATTAGCGTCAGGGATTTGCTTCAGGTCTCCTGTCATCAACCCGATGACATTTTGCTGGGCAGTAAGCCTCTGTCTTTCAGGAGACTAAAAATCGAGCGTGCTGCTTCCCCCTCGAAGGAACCATCCCTGCGCCGTGCCGGCAGGAGCCTCGCTGCGGCAGTCGGGAGTCACCTTGGTGTTCCCACCAGATACGGTATTTTCCTTCTGCCTCCCAAGTCCCAGCCCAGGGACAGGACAGATGCCACCAGCAGCAGGGCACTGGGTGAAACGAGTGCTCTGTTTGTCACCCAGGGATGCCAGCCGAAGCCGTGGTGGCTTTGAGCTCCTCAGAAGGAAGGCTAAGAGCAGGCAGGGTCAGACCAAGGGGTTGTCCAGCCCTGGGAAGCATGTCTGACAGCATGCAAAGGGAGACGCTGAGGAGATAGTAGGAGGGCAATTATTTAATGAGACTTTCCCCAGGCCATCTCCTCGCCTCCAGCAGCCTGGGGCCAGAGGACTCCTGATGCAGGGGTTGTTTCTTGGGTTTGGTACGACTCAAAGGGTTTCTACTTCCCGAGCTTGTCCGGGTTTCCCTTGAACCCAAGTAAGTGCTCATCACCTGTGATAGCCGGGGGTGTAAAGTCTCTGCTGCTGAGCCTCAGGCACCCCCTCGGTCCCGCTCCTCATTGCTGCAGCCCACGAAAATGCAAAATATTCACTCTGATTCCTGATACTAGTTTTAAAATGCAATTGGCTTGCTGCCGGCATTGCCACCATTTCTATCGACAGCAGAAGAGCCTCGGCATTGGGACTGGGTTGTCCCCATGCCTCGGAGATCCCGCACCCCTCCTGCCTCCCTGTCTCGTCAAGGAGGCGAGGGACTGTCCCTCGACACCTGTGAGCCACCGCATAGGGCATAAGGCCATTGCAAGCTGGCGGGGTGACATTCAGCTTGAGCAAATATTTCTGGGGATAAAAAAAATCCCGTATAATGTGAGGAAGGGGGAAGGCTGGCACGGCTCGGTGCAGTCTAGAGTTGAGAGGAGAGCAAATTAACAAGTGGCTTTGAGACAAACAGAAGGGCATCGGGTGGGTGCACCCACCCCAGGGAGGCAAGGGCCTGGGGGACAGGTGACAGCAGAAACTCCTGTGACCAGGGCTGCAGGAGGATCCATGGAAAATTGTGGGGAAAAGAAGGGAAGGGAAGGAAAGGAAGGCGAGATACTGACTCCTAACAGATTATTTCTGAAGATCTACGCGAGGTTTGTGAAGTGCCGAGGCCAAATGAGGGGCTCAGTAACTACCTGCAGCTCCATGAAGGACAGGGTAAGAGGGCAAATGTGCAATGGGAGGAATAGGACTAAATTAAGAAGAACAGGAAAAAAAAACCTGAAAATCCAGACAGCGAGACATACGTGGGTACAGGATCCTCTCGGGCTGGAGCAAGGCAAGCATCATTAAAAACGTGCCAAAGCAGCAGAGCGGGCTCAGGGAGGAGGATGCGACAGGTCCGCTCTCACTTCTGCAACCGCCCGAGCCCGGCGGCCGGGGCACGCACCGGCGCAGGTGGGATCCCACCGGCAGGGTGTGGGCGGAGGGGACGGTGAAGCCACCCGTGCGCCCACGTACTGCGGGCAGGGAAGGCGCGCGACCCGGCAGGCAGAGCTGCGCTCGAGCCTCCCAGGCCCTACGCAGGGCGGGTGCTAACCCTCGCCCACCGCTCCTCTTGGAGGACTGGTTCAGAGTCTGATGGCTGCTGCGGAGAGACATGTCCCTGACGTCCCCCCCAACGGGGCTCTCGCTGATGGACGTCCGTGGTGTGACGAGAGCCCACGGCCACCCCGTGCGGTCGCCCGCTGGTGCTGCCGCTGGTCTCGCCCTTTTTCTGCCCCCCACGCTGTGTTTCAGGATGTGCCGTCGGCCTTTCACGGGCGGCCGATGATGATGCTCATGTCCTGGCTGGCAATGGGCTTAAATGCAGGGCTGTGGCTGCTGGAGCAAGGGGTGTAAATGCAGGGTTGCAGCTGCCCCGCTAATTTTTAAAGCTTGCCAATGTTTGTCACAACCAACAGAGGTAATTGCAAATGCGAGGAGAAAAATAAGCACTTGGCATCCACCAGCAATGAGTTTCCCCTCTCCTGCCAGCAGCACGGAGAGCCCAGCAGTCTTGGGCCAGGTCCGAAATAGGTGTAAAAACTCCCATCCACCATCCTTTTTAAGGATGGAGCAGCTGGCCCCAGCACCGCTGAGGAAGGGGAGGCTGCCACGCGCCGAGCTGGGCACTGGGAGAGGACCTCGGCCAGAGGGTCCCTTTGCCAGGGTCCTGCCTGGGGCATGGGAAGGGGGGGCTGGACCCTGGGCAGAGCAAAGCTGGCTCAAGAAGCTGCTCCCTGGTGTGCCCCAGAGCTGTCATGTTATCACAGCACAGCCAGAAGCATCTCCCAGTTTCTGCTCCCTTGGCGTTTAGGGGCCTGAGACAAGACCTTGGGCCCCTGATTTTGGGAGGCGTGGAGGATGCAGAGTGCTAAGTGTTTAGAAATGTGGGAGCTCTCTTGCCCCAGTTTGCCCCTCTTAGTGAAGGCTGGAGCCCATGTTTCATGGGAAGGGCTGATGATAGCTCAAGGCTGCTCTAGCTGAAGTGTTTTCAATACTTTAGGTGAGGGAGAAGATCCCAGACACTTGCACCATCCTGCAGTGGGAAAGTGGTACATGCATCAGAGATGCCTCGTACCAAAGGGCTCTTTGGAATGGCAGGGGATGTTTTAGCACTGAGGTCACGTTTAGACGTTTAGCTCACATTTCCAGGCTGTCCTTCAGCTCGGAACAGGAGCTTGCCGGCTGCGTGGTGACAGTGGCCACCACCAGCCTGCCCTCGGCGGGCAGCAGGACCAGTGGGACAAGGGGCAGCCGGGACAGCAGCAGCAGGGAAATGTCATGCCTTGCCGAGCAGCCAACCTACAAAGGCAAAAAACCTCAGTCTTAAAAATTAGCAACACCTGAGCGGCCCTTCTGCTGTCGTCCACATCACAGCCAGAGACATTTTCCCATTGCACCGGCTCCACCTCGGGGGCAGATGCCTCCGTCAGCCATGCTGCCGCTCTCGTGCCACTTCCCCCTCCCCGGCTGTGCGAGGGGGGCTCAGTGGCTTTAGAAATCGAAGGGGCTGGAGCTCCGAAAGCCCTGCCAGGTTCCCCACCCTCACAAGTGCCTGTGGAACTCTGCCTTCATTAGCAAGACGTGGGTTTCTAGGCCTCTGGCTCACAGAGAAAAGCCTTGCAAAGGTAAAATGAGTATAGCCTGGAGGCTCAGGAGCTGGAGATGAAATAAGAAAAGTTCCAAGACTTCACTTTTTTCCTTTTTTTTTTTTTTTTAACTTACTATCTTTATGCCAGTTTTTGGCTTTCCACAGGCTGGGCTCCTGCCTCGAGGTGCCCAAGGGTAGCACTACGCTGGGGCGCCGGCACAGCTGCTGGTGGCCTGGGAGGACTTTGCAGTCTCCTCCTGCAGCGAAGATGCTTTCCCACCAGAGTGGGTGAGCCGGGCTGCTAGCAGCCATCCCACCCGCCCTGTGCGTGGCGGGGGTCCTGGGCAGGCTGTCGGCCCCCCGCTCTCCATCTGGCTCACGCCGGGGGATGCATCCCCATCTGCACAGCCTGCCTGGAGCCGTGGCTCCTCTCTGGGATGTCTCCTGATGAGATGGTCCCCCTCCTCTCGCCTCTTCCCCGGGGCGGCCGTGCCTCGTGGCTCCATGGAAGTGCAGCAGGAGGACAGATCTGAGGAGACAGGAGGAAAACGAACTCCCTCAAATGTGATGGAGACGACTGCCTGATTCTGTCAGCCATCGCCCCCGCCCCCCGCACCCGGCTTGTCTCCTGCTGTTTTTCTCTCTCTCTGGGAATAAGATGTCACAAGGATTAGGCCCAAATCTCCCCTGGGTGCTGCGGCTCACCCCCTGCTCATCTCCTGAGGTCACCTTGGAGACCAGCTCTGTCCGCGCCAAACCGGGTGTCAGCCGCAAAGGCGACCGCAGTGGAAATCGCACCCTCGAAATGTCGGGTGCAGGCAGACGTGCAGCTCTGCTGCCACCCTTCATGAGCAAACCCTTTAAAGTGTCCTGGCCCGGCAGCCAGCTAGCGGCACCGCTAGAAGAGGGATGCACAGCTTGCCGAGCCAGCCAGGGCAGCGGGGCTGGAGCCAGGGCAGGGGGAGATGCTCAGGCAGAGCCTGGCTCCAAAGCCTCCGAGGTTTCCTGTGGTTCCCAGGTGGAAGCGGGAAGTATATCCAGACACAAGCCCATGAAACGTGGTGCCCATGCAGGCTCGCCCAAGCCGTGCCAGCATGATGATCATGAGGCGTGCAGGAGCACGCGGCAGAGCGCACTGGGACTTGCAGCAGTGAGCGGCACCACGTCCCAGGAAGATCACCGTCATTTTGGGGTCATTGATGTCAAATACTGTTAGGGCCTTGCTGGCAACAGATGCAAATCTTGTGAGCTCTCCTGGTGCACCTCATCCCCTTCCTGAAACAACTCAGTGGGGCCATGCTTGCCCCTGATGCTCCAGGGCCAGCCCTGCCGCCCTCTACTCACATGTCTGGGACTCTCTCGATTCTTCCCTCCTGCCCCTTTCCCCCGTGCATCCATCCACCCCAGCACGCTGCCTCTGCCACCACCAGGGTGGCCACCTTCCTCTCCACCATCCCGGGAGAGAGCCCATGCTGTCCTGATGTGTGCCACCTCTGCAGCAGGGCTGCCTCGCCACAGGGCTTTTAATGAGGAGTTAATCGCTGGTGACACTGCCCGAGTGGAGGAGATCTCTCCTGGGTATCCAGGTCCACAACAGCACTTGGCCGGGATGGAGAACAAGAGGAGGGAGCGTTGGTGCTGCCGGTAAATGTGCTCCAAGACAGGCAGCAAGGGAGCAAGGGCTGCAGCATCTTTATTCCCTCTTGACACATTTAAAGCAAGCACCGGTGACTAAGGGAGCCAGCAGGAGGGTAAAAATACCTCCCACATGTTCCTTAGGAGGCCAAGGACAGAAACAGGGGTGCTACTAACTCTCCGGCGAGCGGTTGGGGTCACCCAGTATTTTGCAATCCCAAAGGTGGAGTCTCCCAGTACCTCTCACAGCAAACATGACCACATCAGGGGCTCAGAGTCTCCTGCCACGCGCAATCCCAAGAGCTGGCTCCCTTATGCCCTCCCTTGCCTTCCCTGGGGACAGAGCAAGCAGAAAATCCCCACCAGAAGCGGTGGCTCTCCCTTACTCCCAAAAAAAGGAGGAAAGCATCACGCAAGGACGTGTTGCCCGCAGACCCTGGCCATGCAGGTCACCGTGCTGCTGCCAAAATGCCTGTCACCACACTGCTTGCCCCGTTGGGGTTGCATCCCTGCGTGGGCTGCGGTGGCCAGAGGGACGGATCCCCAGGCCCCGCTCACCTCCCTGGCCTGAGCTGCTCCAGGTGCCGCTGCCATCTCAGGGGAAAACACACCTGAATTTCCTGTGCCTCTGGGCAGAGCTCGTCTTAGCCCGCCAGCGCCTTTCAGCAAGACACCCTGTGCAATGTGTGGTGACATGATCCACCTGGGGGCACGAGCCGGGCCGGCCCAGGTGCATGGGTGCAGGATGAGACCCGGTAGTCTGGGACTCATCCCCTCCATTCCCCCAGCACCCACCACCAGCAGTGAGCAGGCGGGAGAGCTGGCTGTCAGCGTGGGAGGTGATGGCGGTGGGATTTGCCATGGAGTGAGGAGCACAGCTCCCACGCCTCGGCTGAGAGCTGCCGTGGAAAAGGTGGTTGCTGGCTCCGCAGCGGGCCGGCTTGACACATCTTGCAAGGCTTGCTGCTGCATTGCTCTGCAGCCCTTGACTGACCGCCGGCTTGGGTCCAGGGACCAAGGGGGTCTTCCCAATGCTGGGCTGCTGAGGAGACCCGCCTGGACAAATAAGACCCTTCCAAACATGGTTATGAGCAGGGCACAGTGCCCACCGTCCCCAGGTGGGAGCCTACTACCTCCCTCCCCATCCTCATCCCACCACACTTAGCAAGGAGGGGCAGCCCTAGGCTGGCGGTAGGGCAAGGTCTGGGTTGGCAGCAGGGATCTGGTGCTGCCTTCCTATCTCCTCCGTGTTGGCTTTTGCACTTGGACTGGGCTCAGCACACCAATGCTTTGTAAGCAAGACGCTGGAGACCAGCAACCGCACCTGGTAGTTTATTTGCTCTTCTTCAGGTCATGCAGCCACCTGCTGCTTCATTAAACCTTGGTAAACATCTCTTGCAGGCAGCCACAACACTGAATGAACCTAGTTTCTTAGCAAACCAAAAGGTCCTAAACCAAGCAAGCAGACTGCAGCAGATATGCAGGCCACTTGTCCTCAACGAGCAGTTCAGGCAGGGAGGAGGAACGCGAGCAGGAGGATGCTGTGGCTTTTGGGCAGGCTGCCAGGCTCACGGACAGCAGCAGGTCTCCTTGCATGGGGGTAGCGCAGAGAGGTCTCACGGGGAGAGATCAGCTGCGTTCCCCTCCCTGGTGGGTGCAGAGCCCACTGGCCAGGCACAGGGATGAGGGCTGGCATGGGGCCCAGCATGGTTGCTGAGACCCCTGGGTTCAAGAAAAGGCATTACAGCCCTTGCAGGGTTTGTTAATAATTTATCCACAAAAAGCTGGGGGCTCGGGGCAAAGGGGGGAGTTACAGCAAGGAGCCAGCAAGCCCAGGAGCTCCCCCTCTTCCCCCTTCACACAGGCTCCCTGCCAGGGATGGAGAAGGTTTGTAAAGCAGAGAGCAAACAAGTCTCTCCCGCCTACGGCTTTTGTGGACCGATATATCTCCAAAATCTGGGTGAGCGTTAGCAGGAGGCTGAATGTCAAGGCGAGAGGTTTACAGGCACCAGCAGGTTGCATAGCATGCTGAGCGGGCACCACCAGGAACCCAAATGTTGCCATCCCTGAAGGACTTGCTTGCTTAATATATCCACCCAGCTGTATAAGCAGACTGGGTGGGGAGATGCCTTAATAGTAGTGAGGGTGTAAGTTGGTCTCCTGGAGCATTAGAGTTATTGGGAGAAGCAGTATATGCCGAAATAGGCAGTCCTGCTTACTAAATCTGTAATTCCAGCTCTGGCTATATTTTCGTCTTTCTAATAATAAGTGCAAATATAGTAAGGATGAATCACAGGCTGCCCGCTTCAGGGGGGTTTTCGCCTCCTTTCCCTGCAAATGCATCATGTCGGGGGGAGGGGCTGGCGGAGAAAAGGACCTCAGACCCAGGGGAGACCCTGTCCCAAGCAAGTCCAAACCCATACCCTTGCACCCCTGCGTGCTGTCGATCCCAGCCAGGAGCCAGCGGCCCCTCGCGCTCCGATTGCCTCCAGTATTTCATCCCGCCAGCGTAACACTCCTGCCCAGGGACGTTTCCCTCCTGGGACACTCCTGGACCGTTCCCAAACCAGTGGGCCTGTCCCATCCCCATCTGCATCCCGGGGCTTGCATATCCCCACATCTGGATTTGCCTGCTGGGATTTTTTTGCTTTGTTGCAAGGACCTCTTGCAAATGTTAATGCTTTCCTTTCGCTGGAGAGCTCTTTGGCTGATCTGCCAGAACACATTTCGCACGCTTCTCCTAAAATTATGCCCTTTGCTTTTCCCGGCGTTCAAGCTGAAGCGGAGCCCAGCGTGCTGGCGGCATGCGAGGAGAGAGCTCGCTGCCTACGCCCGGCTCTGGGGGCGGCGGAGCAAGGGGTTAAGCGTTGCCCAAATGAGCATTTGCTGGCTGGTGGCTCCCAGGGCAGAGGACGGGAGAGGTGGGAGGGCTGGGAAGTGCAGAGCCAGGGAGCCGTGGGGTGACAGCAGGGGTCTCTGCTGAACTTTGCAGATGCCCTCAGTGGGGAGAGGAGGGTAGGTCAGAGCACCCCTTGAAGCAAAACAGGTTTCAACACTTCCCCTTCCACGGCGCACATAAGCCCGAGTTCAAAGTGCATCACAATTTAGGCACGAGCATTTTAGCTACGGATGGCTCTGGATCTGGGCTGAAAGCAAGGGCTGAGCTAAAGATAAGCTGCTTTTAACACCTCCAGGGCCAGTGGTTCCCCCTCAGTTTCTCTCTACTGGAGCCCACCCATACCGGGCTGCACACACCCTCTGCACAGCCCTTAGCCATCTCCTGCGTTGCCACCGCCACTCTCCAGGCCGGGAGGGGGGACATGGGACATGCCCCAGCAGGTCCCTGTGGCTGAGGGAGCAGAGAAGCCCGGCGAGAGGCGGCGAGCAGGGGGGTTGGTCCCACAGCAAGTGACCCCCAGGGGCAAGGGGGTCTCTCCTGAGCACGGGGTCAGCACCCAGTTGGTTGCGGCGGACGCCCGCTGTCACGGGGAGGTGGTGTTCAGGGGGCCCTTTTGCTGCTACCCC
>VYZV01010248.1:54559-81212 GCA_013401275.1 Pandion haliaetus
CCTTGCCCCCCTGGGAAACCGCTCGCTGAGCACGGCCAGCAAAGCGGGGAGCAGCGGGGGTGGCCCCGGGGGAGAGCACCGGCCCATGAAGACAGCGAGGAAACCCCCTCGGTGCCGGACACCTGGGTGGGCACCGTGCCCCCTCACACCGCTCCCCTGGCACCCGAAAACACCTGAAGATGGCAGGGGGAGAAGGGGGCCGGTGCCACATCTCAGCATCTCCCCGGCGTGCCCGTGGACCAAAATGATCCTGACACTAAGCGAAGGAAAGGGAGGCTGATCGATGCTGGGTGCTATTTTTTTTCTTTTTTTTTTTTTTCAATCTTTCCTTAAGTGCGAACACCATCTGGCTCCCCCAGCTCTGTCAGCGCTTCCAGTCCCCAGGCAGCTTCGCTCTTCCTAATTACTGTCATTAGGCAGTGGGTAGCAATTAGGGAGGGATGCTGATGAGCGGCATCAGAAAGGCCGTGGTCCCTGACAGCCTCGCGCTTGGCGGGGGGGCCAGGCAGCATCTTCCCCCCAGCCTGGGGCCTTTTCCAGCTGGGGAGCTTGGCGGGTAGCAGGGTAATTTCTTCTTTGGTCGAGGCTGATGGGCAGGGGATGGGGAAGGGAGGTGCTGGCTGGCAGGACCAGGTCCCAGGGAGTCTGCGGGGAGGCCTGATACCACTGGGGATGGGCTGCTCTGGGCAGCGGGGTGATGGTAGAGGTGCTCAGTGCCGCTGGGGGAAGGAGCAGCAGCTCGCTGCATCCCACTGTGCCTCTGGTTGCCCCACCACTCCTTGCCCGCTCTGCCTACAGCTGTCCAGCCACCAATGACCATTTCTCCTGGGCAGCCCAGAGGCCGCGGTGATGGGCCCCACAGCCAGATCCACCAGCAGCTGTTTCTCCCGGGCAGCCCAGAGGCTATGGTGATGGGCTGCGTGGCCGGACAGAGCCGGGCCCAGCTGTCACCCTTCTGTCTGGCCAAAGCAGGGCTGGCCACGAGCCTGCCTGGCCCTCCCCGGCTCCCCTTGCTGCATTTGGGCATTCACCCTCCCATGCAGCTCCCCTGCAGCGCTGCAGCCATGCAGGCCGGTGTGTGGTGTCAGTGCCACCTCGTGGCAGGCACCCCGGGTCTCATCGCCACCCACAGCCTCCCACGGGTGTCCCCCGGAGGTTGCAAGGGCACCCACATGCCCCTCCGCCATGGCTGGCACTGGGAAGTGAGTGGTAAGGAAGGCTTCTGTGGGGTGGGATGAGGTCTGTGCCCCACGAGCAGGTGATGGGGTGGCCACGCAGCCCCGGTCTTCTTGCAGCAAGTGTGTGTGGGGGGGGATCGGAGGCTGTACCCAGAGACGGGCGGTCCCTGTTGGATGTTGGCCATTGGAGTATTGCTTCGTGCATGGGATAAAATGGTGCCCACCTTGCCCTGCCTGCTGTTGAGGTCCAGCACGCACAGAAAGCCCGTGAAGGGGCAAGACGGGTCTGTGGGGGTGCTTTGGGCTGGAGTAGCTGGGTTTGTGGGTGAACTATCAGGAGGCCAAACTGGTGGGTGAACCAGAAATGGGGGGAGAGAGGAGAAAGTGAGGGGAGAAGGGCCCAGGTGGGGAGGCTGGTGGAAGAAGCCAAGCACTTTGGAGGCTGGGGAGCCTGTGGGGTTGAGGAGGGTTTGGCAGATGTGGCCGGTGGCTGCAGAAGAAGACCTTCAGCCAGGGTCCCCCCAGTGGCTTCCCTCCCTGTGCCACCACGCTCTGTTGGCCAGCTGGCTCCTGCCTTTAGGACCAGGGATGAAAACCTCCCCTCCACGCCTAGAGACACCAAGGCTTCCGTCCTTTACCACCAGCATCTTTGGTGGGACTTGCAGGAGCTCAAATATCCCCGTGACCTCCATCATAGAGGGGTCGGTGGCATTGAAATGGTTAGAGAGATACCTGAGGTGGTTTTGCAGCAAGGAGGAGACCCAGCTCCTTCCTCCTGCCCTGGGGTTTCCTCAGACTTTCCCCTGGCTCTCTCTGAAACCTCGTGTCCCTGTGGCCAGGTGAAGTCTGGCCTCACCAGCCTTTCTAGGCAGTTGTGCGGGCAGCAGGGTGGGCGCCGGGCTGGGGAGGAAGCACAGCTCCTGTCTTGCAGGGGGAAGTGAGAAACTGCTGTGGAAAGTCAAAGACAAGCAACAACTCCCCCCCAAAACCACTTGCCCCACTCCTCGTCCTGTCTGCCAGCTCCCGGGGTGGCCATGGGGTGGATGGAGGTGGCTGAGCTCAGCTGGTCCCCAGCCATACACGTGGCTGCGTGCAGGGGACATGCCGGTAAAGCCAGTGCAGAGGGAGCCTCTCCAGCTCAAGGTCCTGCTGTACCCCCAGGACCGCCGTGCTGGAGACCCCTGGAGCTGGGGGAATGGGGATCAAGAAGGCACCTCCCCATACAGACCGCTGAGTGTGCATGGGAACGTGTTCACTTTATTCTTTAATTTTTACAGCCATATTTTTAATCTCCATTCCCTCTGCTCTCCGTGCAGACAAGACGCACGGCCCCCTGCCCTGTACATAAGGATGGAGAAGCACACACGGAGGGGCTTGCAAATCCCTCTAAAGGGCAGGCAGGCCGGGCAGGAGGGCAGCACTGCCCCACCACAGCTGGCAGTCGGGCAGGCAGGATGAGGGGAAGATGCCCTGCATGCCATGACAGAGAGGGGATCCGAGGTGCACTCGCCGGCTGAGGAATCCAATGTGGATCAAAATGCTGCTTCTGCAAACTGCAGATGCTGGCGGCGTCCCATAGAGGAGATGCCTGGCAGAAGCTCTAGCAGAAATGAGAGCAAAAGCCCTTATGTGAGCAGAAAGAGGGACTTTTTCAACAGGATTTGTATGGGAGGTTCTTTTTCAAATCGCCATGCCGGTCGGGGTGGACGGCACATCTGCAGGACTGAGCTGCAGCAGTCACCAGGCAGGAAGCAAGAGATGCTCCTGACTGTCTGGCTCCATTTCCCTCTCACCCCCATCTCCCGTGAAGCACGTTGCTCTCTCTGCCTCCCACAAGCAGTCCTTCTTCCAGCTCCAAAACGTCCCCCGGCCTGGCTTCAGCTCATTTCCCCACTCCAGATGCACAAAGGTTGCTCAAAGTCACTTCACAGGGCTGGGTGCGGAGCACGGGGATGAGGAGACGCCCAATTTGTGCTGTGGGGATACCCATCCTGTGACAGGCAGCATGGCTGCTGCAGATAACTGGGAGCCCAGCGCTGGAGCCTCCACAGCTCCTGCCAGCAAGCCACAGGCACGTGGAGCCCCAGCAGAGAGTTGCTGGGCACATGGCCCCTCCACGACCCTCAGCCCTGAGGCTGAGATGGGGACCCATCCCATCCTGGGTCATGCAGAGCCTCAGCCGGGTGAAGGCTCACCTCTGCCAGCGCCTTTAGGTCTGGGAGAGGAGTCGTAGCGAGGGGTTTGCACCTTGGCACCCGTGGCAGTGCCTGTGGTTCCCCTTACGGGATGGATGCCACGCGTCCACCTCCAGTGGCGTGGGGAGGGGAGAAGAGGGAGGGTCACCCTTCAACGACAGTGTCTGGTCCTGCAGCCTCAGGAGAGAGCTCAGGCTTGGGCAGGGAGTCACCTTCCCGCCATCAGAGGGACATCCCCTCCGCACAGTGCCACCAGGTGACCCTACTGTGAGCTGTGGTCCTCAGTGGCCCACCGGTGCTTGGCAGCAGTGCTCCCACACCTTGCTTGGCCACCACTGCTTTGTCCCTAGAGTTTCTCAGGTGAGGAAGCCACCTCACCAAAGGAAGAGCAGACCCAGGCTGCCATCAAGATGGCACTTCATGCCAATAACACCCCGCAAGGCACTTCTAATTGCCTAATCAGCCCCTCCAGGGCCAGCAGGGTTTCTCACCCAAAGCATCAGCCTGGCTTTGTTCAGCCAGGGGGTTCAGCTGCTGTAATTACTCAGGAACAGCAATCCCACACTAACGAGTTCATTTCCAAAGCAGAGCCCTTCCTGCACAGTAAAGCCACTTGTGGGCAGGTGAACAAGACCATCTACAGAGAAATGCTTTGGACCAGCAATGCCAGCCAGCTCTCGCATGCAGGCAAAGCCTTGAAGACACTCACATAAATTAAGTCATCCCACCTACGCTCACATCACTCCCTGCCTGGTTTTGTGTGGTGTGGAAACATCCATCCCAAGTGACACGTGGTATTTCTGCAGCCACGTGAGCTGAAGCGACGGTTGTCTGGGGCAATAACGACAAGCTGAAGGAGCTCCACTAGCCCAGCAGTCTCCGTTGCCTGCCCCTGGTCCTCCCTGACTTCAGTGATTGTAGGTCAGAGCAAAGACAGATTCCCCACCCCACACACACTTCCCTCTCTCACTCCCTGCTTGGGAAGACAGACTTGTTTCTCATCCCTGGGGTACCTGGCTGCAGGGGGGTTCCCACGAGTGCCAGTGGATGCCTGCGACTACGTGAGAGTGCCCAGAGGGAGGAGAGATCTGGATATTGCAGCATGCAGAAGATGGGGGCAGGCAGGACTGTGAACGGAGCAGATGCTGGATGTGCCTTGCTCCATATGACCCCAAGCCTCCTTTTATTGAGGTCAGTAGCAGAAGTCAAGCTAATGGCAGCATTGCGGAATTTGGTCCTAATGTAACTCCCTGCTTCCCTCTCCATCTTCCTTCCCACCCCTCTTTCTACTATTCCAGCCCCATGTTCCTCAGGAATCACCCATCCAGCAGCAGACCTGTCCTGGCACAAAGACAGCCTCCCCAATGGCACAGCAGCCCCCGCCACTCTCTGTCCTCACCAGCCGCGTCTCCTCTGCCTCCTCCCAACGGTACGGCCGTGGCAGGTGTCAGCAGTTCAGCGTAACTCAGTGTGATCCGCTTTGGCTTCCTCCTGTGCTTACAGGCATAACTTAGGACTCGGCACAAACGGGGAAGTGGAAAAGGGCAGTCATCTTAGAAGGCTGATCTTGCTCAAGGCAAAACCTGGTCCTCAGACAGCTCGTATCTGGGCAAGGCTTTGCCCGTCCTGGAGGTGGGCTCTGGGCGTCTGCAGGCGTCTGTTCCCTCTGCCCTCAGGCTCTCTCCTCTCCGGTACAGTCCTGGGTGGTTTTGGTGGTGACCAGGGCTGCAGCCCCCAGCTCGGTGGCAGGCAGTGGGAAGCCATGGTTGCACTCCTCATGGCGGGGGTACACGGCAGAGAGCAGGACGATGTCGCCGTCGGCATCACCCTGGCAGCACGGCCTCCGCTTCGCCCCAGATTTCCCGGGCGGCCCTGGCATCTTCAGGCCTCCGTTGAGATGTGGGCATGGAGCTGGAGCCAGGGCCAGGGTGGCATCTCCCTCCAGCACGGCAGGGTCCTGGCAGCCCAGGCTGGGCAGGGGGCTGGTGGCATCCATGTTTGCTGGGAGGAGGCAAGAAAAGGGGGTTACTGGACTCACAAAGTGGGGCCAGGCAGGTCCCAGGAAGAGGGTCCAGTCCCTGGGGACACACAGGGGGCAAGATGGAGGCAGGAGGAGCCTGCAAGGTCCCCAGTGCACCCCTCCTGCTGCAGAGCTCCTCCTGCTTACAACTGATGGGCTTTTTTCCCCCCTAAAAAACAACAGGGAAAGGCAAAAACTTGCGCTTGCACTTCGAGCCCTCTTGCTAAACCCTGTCGGCGGCAGATCAGCCCGGCCCTCGGTGGCTCACCCTCCCCGACCGCCTCCCACTTAAAAATAGACTTGTTTACATGCTTCGAACACAGGCGCATGCTGCTGGCCCCAAGCCTCCCGTGACTTTCCACGCATCCAGTGCCGCAGCAGTGGGCTTGCCGGGCTGCAGCCCAGGGGAACGGGGGGGACAGGGACCAGGGCTTGCGGCAGTGGAGTAGCTGAGGGGTGCCTCCGATGCTCTCCCATCATGGCCGGACCTCTCTTGCCACTGGATTTCTCCCTCCTCTTTCATTCCTGGTATTTTTCCCAGGTGTGTGCATCACAGGCTGTCACAGCCACAATTGGTTTAGCGGAAAGGCCCCAGGTAATGTCCCCCCCAGTCTGAGTCATCTGGCCGGCACCACCGGCGGCGTGCAAGCAAGATGGGGCACGAGGACTGGCTGCCCCCGGCCCCGCTGCCCGCCGAGGGCACCCACCCGGGCGGTGGGGCAGTGGTGGGTGCCAGCATCCCCCGGGGCGGCCCCTCATGGGTGTCCTGGAGAGCCATACCCCCTTCCCAGGGACGGGGAGGCGTGAAGCCAGGGCGAGACCATTTCCGAGAAGCGTGGCCAGGGTTGAGTCAGCCGCAGGGTGCGGGTCCCCGGGGGAGGAAACGGCTGCCAGCTCCCCGGCTGACGCCCCAACAGGATGGGCCATCGTGGGGCACCTTGGCCTCACTGCCCTGGCATTACTCTACCACAAAAGGCTCAGCCGCATCCCTCACACCCCCAGCCCTATTTTTGATGCCTTTGGGGATGACCCTGTGCAGTGCTCCAGTGTCCTGCCAATGGCGCTGGCCCTGACACTGTGGGGGACTTTGGGGCACGCGTTGGGGCGCCAGGCATCCCAAGTGGGAATGGCAAGCTGGGCGGTCAGCATGGGACCCCCGTTTGCAGCGCTGTGGGGAGAGGCTCCCTCTGTAGCCATCCCCAGGCGTCCACCGCTGCCCCTGCGTCCCCCGCTCCATCCGTGGCCCTCCAGCTACCGGGGAGAGGGAGAGGCTCCTCACCACGGCTCTGTACGTGTCGCCCATGGAGAGGGACAGTGCCAGCAAAGCAAGCAAGGCACAGGGTGACCCGGCAAAGGGAGGGACGGTTCCGCAAGGTCACGCTAGCAGTCAGGTGCAGGTGTGGGCTCCCACCTGCACGCAGGACACCGTCACTCAGGGGGCAGCTCAGGTATTCCAAAATGCCCCAGGGTGCCCGTGGAGCCTGTGTCGAGGCGGAGGAGCCAGCCTCGACAGGGATGTGCCTCAGGGGAGTGATCCCATCTGCCCAGGGCTCCTCAGGGTGCTGTGACAGGGAGAGCAAGAGGTCCCCTACCTTCGGCCTCCTCGTCCGCTGCCTTCCTCTTCCTCCTCCATTTCCCCACCTTGCAGGCCAGGAAGCCCCAGAGGGTGGCCAGAGCCACGATGAGCCCCACCGCTGCTGGGACCCCAAAGATCAGGAGGGTGCTGGACAGGTCCACCGAGGGGATGGTGGGTGCCAGGGCGGAGGTGGGTGCTGCGTGGCCGGGCTCTGCTGTGGGGCGAGATGCCGGCAGTGTCAGAGGGGGGAGAGCTGGCGAGGGAAGGAGCGCAGCAGCGTTACCCACCCAGCCGGCCGGCCTTGGGGCTGCAGTGGCGGGGACGGAGAGCGGCTCTTCACTGCTACCCACCCACCACCCGCAACAAACTGTCCCCCTGCCTCGCGAGACCCTCGTCCCATCCGCTGTCATTCCTGGCTGGTGGGAGATGAGGCCGTCTTGCTCTTCCCAGGGCCACCCCTGGGCCAGGCTGTGCCCCCCCTGCCAGGCTGGATCATCCCTCTTCTCCCCGCACTGCATTCCCCTCACTGGAACTGGCTGCCCTCTCCCTCTCTCCTCCTCCTCCTCCAGGTGAATGCAGCGCTCGATCCTCCATTGCCACCTTCACTGCCACCCGCAGGAGAAGGTCCCCTCCACCTGCCCACCCCTGGGGTGTCCCTAGCCCCCTTGGCCCACCACCGCCCAGCCCCGGGGAGCTCGGTCCCCGGCCACTCTCGTCCCCTTACTTGTGTTGTCCCTGAACAAGTCGGAGCACTTGACGCAGGACCTGGTCAGGAGGTCGAAGCACTGGGAGGAGAGGCAGGAGGAAGCACCGGTGGCTTTTCCTGATGAGGACATGGCGGAGTGGGAGTGAGAGCCCGGCTCCCGCATGGCGCGGCGGCGAAGGGGCCGACTGAGTGTGAAATCGCAGCGCCTCGGGGACCGTGGCAGAGGGAGATACAGTCTGTCAAGCTGCGTTGTCTCCCTTGGGGCTCGTGATCGCTGCGCTTGCCCTGGGGCGGATCTTCACTGGGGAGGAGGAGAGCAAATGCCCAAGCCCTACCCCTGCCTGCCTGTGCAACGCACCCTCAAACTACCCCTCTCCTCCAAAACATGCTTCCGAAATCCCCGCAGCCCCTGGCGTGCCCCAGCTGCGCAGCACCCTGTGCCCAGCGGCACAGCCCCCCAGCCCGATGGTGTCACCTCCTTGGCCTTCACCCTTCCACAGCCCACCCATACGGTGCCCCCAACCCAGGCATGTCCCCCAGCCCGCACCCTTCCTCGCTGGCTGGCGAAAAGCTCCCTCAGCATCCTCCAGTGACTACAGCAGGCTTTCTTGTGCCCAGATCTTGACAAGACCCCATCCCAGGGCCACGGATGGAAAATCCGGAAAAGGACCAGAAGAGAAAAGAGTGCAGGGGTGCTGCGGTTTCCCCTTTGAAAAGCTCCCACTGCCCCCAGGACACGGCCTGTTAGTGACTGCTGCACGGGCAGGCCAACTGTCGTGTGTTCTCCATCTCTGCTAATGTGCTCTCCACCGCCTTGCTCTCCCTATCCCCCCCATCCCAGACCTAGACCTGTGGCAAGGACCCTCGCAGCCCCTTAGCACCATGTCCCATTCTCCGGGGTTCAGAGCTGGCTCTGCTCAGTAACTGCCCAGGGCATGGGCAAAGCAGGTCACACCAAGCAAGCCTGGCCCCCATACCCTCGGAAGGGACTAAATAAACCCTTAATGGTCCTAGGTGTTCCTGATCGGGAGCAGAAGAAACATCCTGCCACCGGCACCCGTCACTCCGGCTGCGTCTCCTGCCCTACCAGCATTATCCCCGGAGGGCGGCTTGCACCAGGGCAGCGCCGAAGCAGCCTCAGCACCGTCTCAGGCCTCCCTGCCGGGTGCCGCGGGGCTCTGGGCGAGTGAAAGTCCCGACCAAAACTGGTCGCTGCCCGCCGGTTCCACGCCTGCCGCGATTTCACTTCCCTCTCCGGCCGGGGTGCCCAGCCGCTCGCTCCCTTGCCCCTCGCACACGTGCACACGTGCCTGGCTGCCGGGGAGCGCTCTGCCCAGCTGCGCTGTGCCAGCGGCGATGGCCGTGCCAAGCCCGGGGGCTGCGGGCTCCTCCAAGGAGCTGCGAGAGCCCAACCGCCTTTCCTGTGCCTGTGACTCAGTTATTCCCCCTCCGTGTTAGTCAAAGTAAAACTCCCCGAGCGAGCAGGGACACGCCAAGCACTTCCCTCTCTCGGCACGGCCCTAGCTCTGAAGCCACGAGCAGCACAGCTAGCTTGGCACCCTCCACCTCGATGCTTGCGCTGAACGGTCTGCGCTCGCCCCTGCGCAGGTACCTGCCGGGGGAGGACATCTCTCCGTATCCCACCGCACCCGGCTCCCTGCCTCTCGTGTGCCACGGGCAAGGAGTGGGGCTGCGGTGCAAGCACGGGAGCAGGAGGAGCATGCGTCCAGCGGCAGGGTGCACCGGGAGCATCTCGGGTTGGGGGGGGGTCAGAACGCCGCAGCAGGGAGGGCTGAGGGGTCAGGAGAAAAGCTCAGGCTCACTCCAGGCCACATCTGAGCTCCACAGTGGAGAGCCCCGGGGGGAGAGGGCACCTGGAGCGCTTGCTGTCCCTGGCAGGCAGCTTGCAGAAGTGTAAGGGTAGGGACTAGGGAGCAGAAAACATCTTGCCTTGCGGCTTGGTGGGGCTGGAGCCGTGCACAGAGGCAGAGGACCCCCACAAAACAGCCAGTGCTCTGTTAGGACACCTTCCCCTGAAACAGCTCCCTGCTCCAAGGGCTTTGCTCTTCCCCTTGCCCTGGGGCGTTTCCACCTGCTGGTCTCCTTTTCCCTCCATCATCCCCCTCNAGCCCCTATCGCCATGGGTCCCGCTGTAGCACTGTCACCCTGCCCCTGCCCCTCTCCCTCCCCTCTCCCCTCCCTGCTTGGCTTAATGTAGGAGGGGGGAAACGGGTCCTGGCATCTGCTGCACCACGCTTACAGATTAACTCTGTGACCCCTCCAGTCAAATATACGCACCGGGGAAAGCCCAAACCGAGGTACCTACACGTTGCTTTTGACGTGGGGGGTGAGGTTTACAACAGAGCTCAGGAGCTGATGGCTCCCGCTTCGGTACCTGGAGTGAAAACTGGAAGCTCCGATTGCATGACGGCGAGCCGGGGGACGGCAGACGTGATGTCCTCCTGCGAATAAAGTGCTCCCAGGTCCTGTTACGTGGAAGGATGTTGCAGCTTCATCGCCACGATTGACCTTACCCTCTTCCCTCCCATTTTCTAGGTCCTCTTTATTCCCCTCTACAACACTTTCATGCTCCCTTCCCAGTCCGTCTACTTCCTCCTCGGCCAAGAAAATGAAGTCTGAATTCACACATGATAACGCTTACTCATGGAGAAAATCACCACCGACTTCCCCAGCGGCACTCGCACGTGTGCCTGCTCACCAGCGTGGCCCAGGCTGCCCAGTCAGCTCCAGGCATCGGCCGTCCCCCTCTTCATCTTCCCCATCTTTGCCTCCCCTGCCCTTCATAACGGCTGTTGATTGTTTTTGGAGCAGCAAAAGTTAAAGCTTGGCGAGTAGCTTGAACTGTCTGCATCTAAGAGCTGAATACACTTGATAATAGCACAAATGCATAATTAAAGAGCAGAAAAAATGACTCACTGGATAAGGAAATGAGCTTTTCTTATCTCCTCTGCAGAGAAATGAAAGGCCCAGGAGCCTGGGACTCTGGCTAAGTAAGTACTTTTATTAAACAAATAAACCAGCAAAGATATCAAAGAGCTATTTAAAAATTATGTCCTAATCCAGGAGTCGGAGAGCTTGATTTCCAGTGCTGTTTGCTGCAACCCCACACTGGGAGGGCTGAGCTTTGGCCAAGGTCAGCTGCTGGGATCCCGGTGGTGGATGGGGCAGTGCCAGTGTCCCGGGAGCGTGGAGGGACGGCTGCGTCCTGCAAGCACTCGTGCACACATGAGCGACTGGCCTCGTGTGAGTGGTTCCTCTGGTGTCAGGGGTGGGTGAAGTGACTCATGCACGCGCTTGCAGAACCGCCTGCAGCAGAAAATATCCACTGAAAGTTCACCCTGTGCTCGTGCACACCGGAAACCCAAAAGCTTGTCGATCAGAGAAGCCGCAAGGTGTTTATTGAGCAGACCCAGTTACCACGGGACAAACCTCTGACAGGGTGCACCGAACGCCCCGGGAACGCCTCGGCACAGCCCAGCATCTGCCCCGCATCCAGGTGGTGCCCATGGAAGGCTTTGGCTGGAGCCAGCCCCCAAAGCACATTCGGCACCTCACCCCCGCACCCCTTCCCAACACCCCTGCGCTGGCTGGTGGGAAGCATCCCCTCCTGAAAGGTCTCACTACGGCTCTCAGGAGCCGGTTTCACAGGGTTCCAGCACAAACCTCCTCCTCGGGATCCACCGGGACGCCCCAGCCCCACTTTGCTCTGCCTTCGCAAAGCCAGCCACGCTTAGGGACAAAATCCGGAAAGATTTTAGGAATAATGTGGGAAACGGAAGGCTTAAAGAGATCCACCGTCACCCTAAAACCTAGACTCCTCCGTAGGTGCTTTGTTTCTTACCAAGGGTTTTTGTGGCACTGCTCAACCACCTGCGTGGGGAGTTTGGTGTGGGGCAGTGCCTCAGTGGCACGGGCTCTGCTGAACATCATTTGTCTCCTCCCTCTTTGTTCACATGTCCCTGGAGCTGTGCTTGTCCATGAGGCTAAGGAAGAACGAGCAGCTGTCCTTGGCTCCCTCTGCAAGGTGACTTGGGCCCTTCCAGGGTCATGCTGGGCACCCAAATCAGGCTTCTACCCTGGGCTGCCCTTTCAAGACCCCTCCAGGGTTACAGAGCGGTGGGTCGGCACTGCCTGCGCTCAAGCTCCCTCTGCCCATTCTCCATCCCTGCTCCAGAGAGCCCAGGAGGGACACAGCAGCACAGAGGACATGGGGGAACCCCTCTCCTCCCTGATCCATCCCTGGGGGAGCCAAGCCCAGGACCTCCCCTGCAGGAGCAGGCAGTGGCGGGGAGCGAGGGGGTGTTTCCAGCCCGTCTGGTGGCTGCCCTTGCCGCTCCGTGGAGCACGGTGGGTCTCTTAGCAAGGCTTGGGGCCCCGGACGCTGCCCAAGCTCTCGCAAGGCCCCCCGTGTCACGAGCAACACGCCGTTAGCTGAGCCCAGCTCTTGTGCCGGGATGACCCCGTGAGCAAGTGGTGAGCAAAGCCCCCTGCCCACTCTGCCTGCAGCAGGAATGCCGCCCCCATCCCCATCCTGAGGATGGGTGGGAGCTCGCCCTGTCCCCCCGGGGTGACTCAGGGGGAGGCCAAGTGCCCCCCCAGCTTCGCCTCTGACTGGTTATAGGGAGCGTTCACATGCCCTGGCAGGGACGGGCAGCACCTCCAGCACCGAAACAGAAACCAATGGCCGAGGGCGATGTGCTGCCACACTGCAAACCTCTGAGCAGGTGGGTTCAGCTGGTTCAGGCATGCGTACGCCGGGGCACAAACCTCCCTGGCACGCCAGGCCGAGCGCAGAAGCCTCCCCAGCACTCGCAGTGGGGAGCCCCACCGCTGCGCTCTCGGGGCACGAAGGCGTCCAGCAGACGACTCCAGAGCCAAAATCAAAGCCTGCTGAAGGCGAGGGGCTGTCTCCCGTTGACTCCCCACCCTTTGCGGCTTGCTCCAGCAGCAGGGGACAGGAAACCACTTAGGTCAGCCTGGAAGTCAAAACTAAACTAAGCAGCCCAGATTGCATTTTGCATAGCGCTTCGTTATAATGAACCGCTCGCAGGAGAGCTGCAGCTCCGGCTCATGCATGGGAATGGTTCAGTGAATACATTTGAACAAGAAGGCAACCTGAGAAAATGGGAAGGTGCTTGCAAGCGACTCCAACACAGAAGAAACTATGAGACAATTCTCATTTGTTGCAGTTTGCTGCCTGCCACACAACCAACCCCCTTCCCCATACAAAAAAAACACCCCACCGCCCCCCAACGACTGCGGCCCAGCCCCAGCACAGCCGCTCCACAGCAATGCTCCTCAACACTGGCCACACGAGCCATCCTAATGGAGATGCTCAAAACCAGCGACGTGCCTGGATAACTTAAAGCACAGCTCAAACAGGGAACAGAATGCACACACCCCCCCAAACTCCTATGGCACCTGCAGATTGCAACAGCCTGAGCAGGAGTAACGGTACAGGAGCCTGCATGGTTTCCAGTACTAACCACTGCTCCAGAAATGGCTCCCTGAGGTGGCTTTTGTTGCCAACTTGTTTTCCTTGCTAGCAGGGAGGATGCTGCCCCGCAGCCTCCCACCACCCTGGGCACCGGCGGGGGCCATAGGTGCAAGGCCAGCCTCCCTCACCCCCACCGCCGGGGAGCTCTGACTTTTCCATTTGTCACCACCGGACAAAGCCCCGCAAGTAGCTGAGCCGAGGGAGCGTGGGGATTTTCGACCGTAGGCTGCTTGGCCGGTCAGATGCCAAACTCAAGCTGGTGTCAGCCCTGGAGCACTGAGAGGGACTGCAGTGCTGCAGGAGGAACGAGCGGCACGTGTTTGGACATGAGCAAAACCCCAGTCCGGGATGAGAAGCAAGGATGCACGTTTCCTCTGAGCCAAAGCAGGCCCCGGCGGCCGGCTGCCTCCGGCAGAGAGCTCATCACCGCCGCGCTGTCGGCTGCGAGGCTCCAGCTGACAGCCCCCCCTCTCCTCCCTCTCCAGCCGAAGCACCTCCAAGCCAACAGTGTTTCATTAGTCTGCGGTGGCATTGCTGCGCTTACCAGCCCCTCCACACCGTTCACCGGCTTCTCGGGGACCTTTAGGTAAAAAAGGCCGGAGTGATTTAATTTGCATGGGCTTGAATGCAGACTCATGTTACAAATTTCAAAGGCGGCATTAAGGATGTGATGTAGGAGAGAGCTGACAGGCAGATTTGGCCCGTACCCCACCTCTCCTGGCCGGTATCTGGGCACGATGCATCGGCCACCCTGCCAAAGCCCCGAGAAGCAACAGGGGAGCGATGCATTGGTTGGGAAAGGAGAGGAAGGGGAGGTTGATGGGCTGCTGCGGATGCAGAGCTGGGGAGGTGGAAAGGGACTGCCAGCAGCCCTGTGCCGTGCTCTCACACACACCCACCCCCGTTCTCCAAGGGACCTGCGGGCAAAGCCCATCGATTCCCTTTCAAAGGGATGGTCCTCCCCCCAGCTCGCAGGGGCTTCCCCTGTAACAGCCCCACCAACTTCTGAGCCTTTGGGGCCTCAAAGGCTCCGGCTGGAAGAAGGAGGAGTTGCACCGGCACAGACTGCCAAAGGAAGGGAGGTGCTGTGGGGGGTGAATGGTGCTGCCAAGGCGGGCGGACATAATCCCCCTCCAAGATCCCTTTCCCCGTTTCCCATCTCGGTAAGAGCACCCACAGGGGAGGCCCTGCCCTCTGCCACAGTCCACGGGGGAGGCTGCCCATCCACCCCCAGGGAACATCTCCTGGCCAGCAGAGCTCCCTGGCTCACACTTGCCTTCCCCTTCCACGCTGCACCCACAGTACCGCGGAGGGCTGGACCACCAGAGGATGCAGGCAGGCTTCTGAGGGACCACACGGCAACGCAGCACCTCCCATCACCCAACCTAAAAATGCACATTAGGGGCTGAGGGCAGATACAGCTTTATACCCCCTAATAATCTTGTCTCTAATGTAGATAACTAGGACTGTAAATCCCTGGTGATAATCACAGCCACCATGCCTGCAAGCTCTCCCCCAGACCATTCATTTGGCTTGATGATGCTTTAAAGAGACATCTAATGAGGATAATCTGATTCAAATCCCCTCTGCTTTTGGGCAGCAGAGCAATTCAGTCCCCCTCAAACTCCTTCTTCCTCCATGACTGTCGTTTATTTCCCCTTCTCATGTGAATCACTCCAGGGTTTCCTTTGCTTTTTTACATTACTAAATGACCAATGCAATCAAGACTCACTCCCTTTAGAACCTAATTAGCATGAAATCAGACTTGCTTTTTACTCATAGCCTCATAACAGGATGCTGGCCTGTGCTTCAGCTCTCACTTTGGGTACAGGGAACATTGCAGCCCGCTTAAAAAATTCCCTCTTTACCTGATTCAATCAGAACCACTTACAGGAGATCCGCACACATTTCAAGCCTGGCAAGAGTCAAGATTTGGGAAGGGGGGGAAGGTCTCAATCACACTCAGCTTTCAGCGCAGAGCAGATGGTGAACATACCGACTATATAATTTATAGGACACCATCACTACGTATTAGTCCCATGCAGTGGCTGAGCTCAGCCAAACCACGGCTCATGCACACGCAGAGGGGACTCACGCAGGTGATGCTCCACGTGCCACCTGGGCAAGAGGGAAGAGCCAGGTTTTGGAGAAAGCACACGCTTCACGTTTCATCTCCTTCATAACACAGAGCAGAGAATGCGGTGCAGCAGCCCTCGCCCCAGTGGGGCTTTCTCTTCCCCGCAGGCCAGGCAAACACTTCCCAGCCCGCAAACTTGCGTTCAAACTAGGTCAGTATTATGCAACATCTGCGTGCAAGCAACTCCCCTTCCCTTCCCTGGGAACAGCTCACACAGTGGCACGATGGATGCCAGGGCAGCCCTAGGCCAGGTGTTAGGGTTTGTTTGCACCTCTTCAGGGCCGCCGCGCTAGCACAGCCTGGTGTGCAGCTCGCTGGGGGTCGTGAAGCCCGAGGGGAACATGCACCACGACCACAGCTCTATTTCCACAGTGCCTCGGCCTCTCTGCCCCTGCCTCTCACCCGGACACATGCGCCCGCTGCTCAGCACAGCCAAGCAGAGATGCCAGCGAAGCGTTAAAGACCTGTAGGTGAGAAAAGGAGGGAGGATTGTTCAGGATGGCCAAGTTGGGTTTTAAACGGAGCAACAGGACAGACAAGATCAAAAGGGAACGCCAGGTAGTAAAAACACTCCCTGCAGAGCAAGGTGAAGGCAGCTCCAGCCCTGTCCCTAAGGTCGCAGACCTTTCAGCCCTCTGCGTGGCCGAAAAGCAGCCCTGGCGGCAAGTGTGCAAGACCGAGCCTTTACAGGTGCGCGGTGTGCAGGCACAGAGCGACACTGCGCTATCCCAGGGCTTCCCCAGCTCCAATGCCTTTGATTCTCTGCTGCTCGGCGTAACACCACAAGGCACTGAGTCACCCCTCAGTCCCACGGGCGAATGAGGATTAATTAGTTGATGCTGGCAAATTGCTTTGAAGAGAGGTGCTTCACTGCAGCACGAGCCACAGGTTGTTATGTACTGAGCTACGTCAAACACAGCCCTGGCTTCACATCTGTCATCTCTGGAAAAGCAAGAAAAGGAAACGGGGGGGGGAGGGAAATGAACATTCACACTGGGGTGATGCCAACTCTGCCACCAAACCTAGGACAGCGGCCAGCACAGAGGCTCAGGAGAACTTTGAGCTGACCAGCACGGACAGCAATAGTGCCTCAAGGACTGCTGACCCTCAGCAAACACCCCAGGTGTTTCGCCAGCCCAAGCGCTGCAGTGACGTAGCCAGCAGGACAGGAGCAAGGCAGGCCCAGCCGCAGCATGGCACCGTCACCCCGTCGCTGCGGGGTGGGCACACGGTGGGGCCGGAGAGCTTCCGTGGGAGGCCAGGAAAGGAAAATACTCCATGCTGCCAGAAAATGGGGGAAGCCTCCTTAGCTTGTTTAATGCCAGCTGGGCTTTTTAGGTCTTTCCAAGTGCTCACCAGCATGCCTCTGCCTCGCTCCTCTCCAGAGCACGGGTGCTTCCGCTGGCCCTGGCACAGCTGGTTGTAGTGCAGAGAGGGTGTCAGGACCCAGAGGACGGAGCAGCCCCTGCACACCAGGGACAGGTTTCCCAAGGGGAGGTGGCTTCTCTCTTTGTTTTTGTCCTCACCCCACCTTGGTGCTCCTTCCCGTGACGTGCAGAGCCCCCGGGGCTCTCGCACCCAGCCCGCAGCTGCACCTGGGCCGGCGGCGGGGAAGCAGCCTGCGCGTATGTAAAACACGGGCGCTCTTTCACACGCCACTGACTTCCCTCAGCAAAGGAGGTGGCGGGGCGGGGGTACGGGCACGGTGCCGTCCCTGGCTCCCCGCAGAACGCCCCACCGCATGGCGAGCTCGAGGGGGACGAGGGATGTCAGCATCACTGCACGTGTCAGCTCCCGCAGAAGGAGCCTGTGGCAAGGGAAACGTGGCCCAGCACGGGCCGGGAGCCCGCGGTACTCAGCTGCCAAGGAGTCTGAGCAAGTCGCATCACTCCCGAATCCCCCGCACCCAACCTCTCCCGCACACTGGTTCTTCACAGCCAAGACGGCCCCTCCTGCGCACAGGCGACCCGAGGGGATGCCATCCTGCCCAGCGTCACCGCACCGTATTAATATTTAACAGTGAGGAAGAGATCCAGAGACATCGATTCCTCCCACCGGCCAATTCAAGGATAATTGAACCGTGCAGGGAATTTCAGCGTTTCAGAGGGTGGTTTTGTTCCAGTTCACAGCAAAACCCAACCATGCCGCAATGCCCAAGAAGGATGGCAGCCCAACTTCAGGCAGCCTCCCTGCCTGCAGCAGTCAGGCAGGTAAGCAGCACAAAACACGGCCGATCTCAGCAGGTGCCTGGCAAGCAGGTCCCAGCAAACCCTCCTCCCCCAGAACTTAACGATCAAACTCTGCTAATTAGGAAAAAATGGTTTCTTTCAAATGTTTCCACCCAATTCCAGATTTGTGACCCCAAAGCAATGTCAATTCACCCTCATCACACCCCTCCAGCAGATGCAGCTCCTGCTGTAGAGGCAGAGCAAGCGAGGCACAGTGAATTTCAACACACGTGCCCAGGGTCATGCAAGAAATTGGCCACAGAGGCAAAACAAGCCCAGCGTTTCTGGCTCGCAGCTCTGGGCTGTGCCAGCTATTGCTTTCTCTTGCATATAAATCACTTTTCCCCACCAGTGAAGGACAGCTGGCCACTGAATGGAAAGTGGCAGTTATTCAGCAGCCCACAGCAACATTGCACACCAGCTTAGGGTGGGACATGGAGAACACTCAGCATGCAGAGGAGACTGCCAGGGGATCTGGGCCAGCTGAATGGAGACAGAGCAGCTGGAATCTGGCCAAAGCCCAGTGCTCCTGCAAAATCAAGACAAGTTAAAAACCCCACAGGAGAAAACGTCTCCCTTGCTTTTGCCAGCAGAGCAGGTACCTCTGCCACAGCTCTGCCGGTCAGCTCCAGGCAGCAGAGCAGGAGTCCCTTCTCGTCCACCACTGCTGTGCACAGTGGTCATGATGAGAGCTACCAACCAGCTCTTACAGCGTGACCACAGCTGCTGAGTGCCACCGCTGACCTAACCCAGCCAGCCCCTTCAAACTACAGGTCTTTGCAAGCAGACATTCCGTTTTAACCAGTCTCCAAAGCAAATATTAGAGGTGGCCTTGATTCTAAACCTCTACCACCAGTTTCAAGGTTTGGAGGGACAGATAAATCCCCAGGGCTGGATTTATCTCTGATCTTTGTTCCAGGACAGAGAGATCTTTTACTAGAGGCATATCAGTACACAGACTTGTTCTCCTGTTAGTACAGACCGAGCATATCATGTCTTATCGCGCTTAAAAGTTGGTCCGATTTAACTGCTGGCGTGGCAAAGCCAGCAAAAGACCCCTTCCCTTGGAAAACCTGGGCCAGCAGAGAGCTGTGATCCCAACAAGCAATGCCAGCCAAGCTGATTTGCGCTGCAATCTCTCACAGCGCACCTCTGCGAGCAGCTCAGCTAGCAGGCTGAGGACACGAAATCTTCTCCAAGTGACAGGACTGAAGGCAAAATCCTGGGGGTCAATCTGCCATAGAAGAGACCTTATCACAGCCTCATTCAGTTCCACCCAAAGAAAAGCACTGCATGACCAAAGCTTACACCAGTGCAACTGGTGCAAGGTCTTTATGCTAATTAAACTGCTTTTACACTAATTTTGCTGACATAGCTGACAAACAAAAAAACACATCCACAAACTGAAACAGTCAAACCAGCAACGCTCATGGGTACTTTTGCCACAGAGAGGGGGATTTCTCTTTGTAAATCTCCACAGGGATAGGGAAGTGAGGCAACAGAGAGAAGAGAAAGCAAGTAACTCCAAAATATTTGTTAGTTTAGATTTCAGCCAGCTTGGCAAGCTCTTTCGCGATGTTTCAACACAACAGAACCTGAGTCACCAGCCTTAATTCAGCTTCGGGCCTTCCTTGCCTCTGATCCCAATCCAAGTACTACTTTTACAAGACTTCATCAAACATTAGCCCTGCCTGCTCCATCCAGATGAAAGATACCCTCAGCTGCCTTGTCTTCTCCGGTAGGGGCTGTGTTATGGCCTGTCTAAACTAATAGCTGACAGTTCCTAGAGGTATTTACACAGTTGAAGCTGTAGCTTTAGATGTGTCCCAACTACTTTTGGCTGTAAAACGTGATGGACCTGAGACACAGTGTCATATTCTTAGATACGCTCCACTTCCCTGCCAGTTCTAGTAAAGACTTTTTCCCCAAGAGTAAAAAAAAAAAAAAAAAAAATTGCCCCAAGGTGAAGCGAGATGCTGCTCTTAAGGAACGAGATTTTATTTTGTACCAGCTGGGATTTGGCCACCTGTAGGAAGTACAAACAGCATCTTTCTTCTTTGAAAGTAGTAGAAGGAAAGAAATACTGCATCTGAAACGCAGTAGTGGAAAAAAAACCAGTTTGAAGGTACTGGAATGGACAATAGCACATGTGGGTTGCTACAAAGCATTCTGGGTGAACCAAAGAAAGTTTCAGTTTCACCAGTTAAGAAAGCACAGTGAAATTACTCAAGGCTGAAGGGATTTTACCCAGATCCAGCAATTATTAGAAGCAACTGGAGAGCGACCTAGGAGACGAAGAGCCTCCTTACCTTACAGCAGTTGTGAAGGACACGAAAGACTGGCTCACTTCACGCCGCAGCCCTTCCTTCCCTCCCCCAGACTGCACCTGCACAGCAAGAGCAAATCGAAACCAGTCTATTCTGAACCATGGTCTCATTTATTTTGAGGGACCCAAAGCGAGAGCAAGACTGAGACACCATAACCAACAGAGAAACTTGTTTCTCAGCATGACTGCCCCGCTCTGGTGGCGAAGTCCTGGCTGGTACCTTCAGGATCACAAAGCTAGCTGAAAAGTAGGGCATGCCCGTTAAGCTTCCAATCCTTCTTACGTCGCCACAAGAGCTTGCACATGTCTTTCTCCTACGGGTTTTAGCCAGAGTCCAGCCCTTTTGGGCACCGGGACACAGCTGAATGGTTCAGCTCCTTTTGTTCCAGCTGACAAACCGCCTAGCCCCCCCCGCCAGCAACAGTACAACTGGAGCTAGGATTTGTGTCCTCTGAGCAAGGATACAGGCTTTGTGCCTTGCTGAGCTCTTTGCAAGGACTGCCAGCACTCACAGCTGATTAAGCCTGCAGTGCCGCTTTCTGCTTTTTCCTGCTCACAGACAGATGTCAGAAACAAGCTAAGCGAAACAGCACACGCAGCTAGAGCTCTGCACCTAGGAACATTAAAGCAGACTATTAGGGATTAAGTAAATTAAACCAGAGGGGAGTTTAACACATTCTCTCCAGGCTTCATTTCTGCCTGGCATGCAATTCTGGGTAAGAAACATCCCAGCATTTCAAAAAACACTGTATTTTGGAGGAGGCACAACTCGGTACACAGGAGGGATTGTATTCAGAAAGCTTTTGCCACCACCACGTGGCTGAAAGCTTGACTGCAGCCCACTGCCTAGCCAAAGTGCAAACCGCCAGCGAGGACCAGCCTCGCTGCCAGGGCCAACTGCGGCAAGCGTTCATAGGTTTTACAGCCTGTGCCACACAACTAAACAAAAAGCATGCAACTAATTATTAAATATTAAACATTTTATTAACTTAGAACTCCAAAACACACTACTGACTTGCAGTAAGAATAAGGCATGCATTACTACTGACAAGAACCTGTTAGTCAAGGGATTATACACAGCATACGCCCAACTTGCAAGAGACAACATGTGTTTTCTGTACGTTGCTATAGTCCAGTCTGCTGCATTTCACCTCTGGTCAGCCCCAGAGGCTGGGTTGCTAGGGTTATCCTGGGCTTGACAGATGGAGCCTTTTTCTTTAAAGACCTAAAAGAAAGCTAAAGTGCTAGATTATCTTTTTCAGTCCCTTCCTCCCCAATTAGGTATCAGGCATGGAAATACTAAGCCCTTCACTGGGCAGATTGCTCACACAGCTGGATCATTAACTACCAAGTGCAGTCTACCTAGAAGCAAAGCTGCAGGACAGCCTTCCTTCACCATTATTCTCTTGGTGGGGAGACAAAACCTGGCAGTGAGGTTTCACATTAGTCCAAGGTGCTGTATTTCAACTGAAAGAAAGCAGGAGCCTGCTGCCTCTCAACTAGTACTTTGGGGACACTGAAACAAAGATACTGAGCCATGACATGCGGCATTTGGGATAGTGGCCTGTTTTTCCAGTATTCTGTCACTAAAACATGTAGCTCCTGGCCACTGGCAAAGTGGGTAAAACTCAAACTTGATCATGAAATGGGATTCAGATATAATAATGGACAGGAATCCCAAATTCAAACTGCCCTCCCCCGGCACCTACGTTATCCACCGAACACAAATCAAGCTTTTCTTGAGAGATTAGCAACTAGGAACAGCTCTGGATGAGTGGTCATGACAAGTCAGACAAAAAAAGCTTCCCAATGTGATTCCAACTGCAGCAGCTTGAATGCCTGAAGTGAAAAAACTGATGAATGTGGCTGAGTTCCAACAATGAGAAGCTAGACATAAGCAGAGTTTCTCATCAGTGAGCCAAAGGCCAAGGCAGAAACTCCTGGTACGTGACCAGCACAGATCTCTAACATCCGGAGAAGTCGTTGAGCAGTGGCAACTCGTGTCCCTTCCAACTGGAAACAAAATGGAGAAATTACTTAACCAATAGAAAAGAAGAAAAGCAGTGCTAAGCTGTGATAAAAGAATGAACGGGAGCAGGCATTACGTATGGTTCAGAGCAGCTAGCTACAGAAAATCCCGAAGAAGCCCATTTACTCCCCTAACGTTAGGGAAGGTACAGCACTGTCAGCTGAAAACCCTGAAGGGCTTGCCAAAGGCACAGATATTACCTGCTGGTAGGGAAGCGGTCTCTGAGGGTGGAATGACAAGTACATGGAAAAGTGAAGCGCGCTACCGCTGAATGCCAAACTCTCCCTCCAGCTTTTCAGACCGAGCAGGTAATTGGAAAGAGCGACTTACCAGACAGCAAAACAGTCCGTGAAGCAACAAAGCCTGGCCAACAGGAAGCATTACGTGGGCAAGAGTCACATGGCAAATAAAAGCTCAGGGGCTCCCAGGAAGAGAAAATGCCTCAAGGAACAAGTGTACCAAGGCTTTGCATATCAGAGAAGTCTTTGTTAATACAGACTTGGCTTCCTGAGCCTTTGAAGTAGCACGGGGAAGGAGCAGGTGATCTAGAAGACTCATTTCAAGGAGTGTCAGACTCCTGTACCTCTACTGCTCTTGTAGAAAGAGTCTGGTCTCTCACACTTACGCAAGACAGTAGCATATGTACATGTATTTATTGCTAATGTAATGACATTCCTAAGGATCAGAACGCAGCGGAATTCACAAATCCCTTCAGACACCAAATAAGCACCTTACCTCCAGCTCACAGAATAGCACAGGACTGCAGTAGACTTCTCCCAGGTTCCAGATGGCATTCATCTCTACGCTGCAGTAATTCACCCTGCCAACTACAGAAAAAGTTTTCCCACATTACAAGCTCCATAATCAACATTCAGTGAAGAAAAGTACCAGGAAATTCCACATCCACAAATGATCCAGAGCTAATTTTGAGAGCACCGCAGATGGCAAGGCAACAGCGAGCAGTACAAACAGAATGGTACAAGATTCACAATGGAATTAGCACAGAAGCCTTTCATAATACTGACAGCAGGAATAGTACTGCCACATTACTGAGCACTGTAACATTAACGTTTTGGATAAGGGATCAGTACACTACCAGCATGGGCAGAATCTTCCACTCACTAATCAGAAGTCCTAGTGGCTCATGTGGTATCACAGGGCGGTCATGTCTCTGAGGAATTAAATTCTGTCACGAGAGCCATAGCACAACACAATGCTAAGACTCCTTCTCACCCCAGAATTAGGCCTCCTGACCCCCAGATTTCAGGGACACAGCACCACTGCTCCAACACTGAGCAGTACGGTCTGGCCCTTACAGCTCCTCAGAGCTGAAGAAGGGAGGGTACACAGGAAAGCACCTTCTCCACTCAAGGCAGGGAGAGGGGAGAGAGAAGAGAGAGAGAAAGAGATTAGAGGCACAACAGGGCCAGACAGTACACAGTAGGGATACCAGTCTTGCATTAAAACTATACTTAATAGTTTAGTAGCTCATCCATTTAGATTCATTTTATTACCACAGTATCATACGCTCCTCACTGCTCATTAAGATCATCACTAGGACATATCTGCAAGAGCAGATAGAAAAAACTTCTGCAGTGCCACAAGAAAAAAAAAAAAATTCAGTAACATAAATCGTATTCAGGGATTAGGGACAGAGAAGAGAGGTCTAACTGGCAAAAAAAAAAAAAGGAGAGAGCAACTGAACATGAGATAAGAGAACCACGTTTTATCTAAGAAAACAATAAAAAAAAAAGCAGATGAGTTCAGATATAATTTAAACAAAGCTTTCAAAGCCACTGGTTTCCTTTGTTTCATTTCAAGTTAAGTCACTACCTTGTTTTAAGGAAAGCAATAGTGAGTTGTGCTGCTCAGAGAGGAGGGAGAGAGGAGATGCCATACATACCCCCAGTGACAAGAAAGCATACTTTCCCCAGGAAGAAGTTGACATCCACATGAGCTAGGGAAGCTTCAACATTCTTCAAGCTGTCAGAAAAGCACAGACAATCCAGTTACACAGGGAGGTAAAACCAGTGCAGCATAAGGACAACAGGAATAACTTTCAGAAGCACAATGAGAAAACCAACGATGTTAACATCTGCTGCTCTGTAAGCTGGCAGAGTTACGCTCTATGCTAAAAGCATAGCATCAGACCTCTGTAATGCCCACAGCTGTTTTAATAATCCACAACATACTCAACAGTTAAGACTTAGTTTGAACCGTGTCCTCCGTGATTTGCAGACACTTAGCACCTAAATTCATTAACATCCAACAAGACTTCAGCACTGCTTTGGCTCTTCCAGAAGGGCTAGGCCACACATTTCTGCAGCACCATCTGTGCAGTAAGTACGCAGCTGGGCCTGTCACTTTTGGTAAATGAGAGCCCAGGACCATCAGTCACAAGTTAAGCAAGTCATAAAATGCTGACTTTCATGTCTTAGCAACTCTTTACTTATGGCCTGGGGACACAAATATCGTTTCTACAGAGATGAGCACAAGGTGAGAGAAAAGGGATCAATGCCTGCAGACCTTTCTCTTTTGCCTAGAGACATCCATAGTGCTGATGCCACTTGACCAACAGCGTCAGTGAACTGGGGACACAGACGCAGCAACCGGCTGGTTATCAGGCAGCACTGTGCAGCGCACATCAGTCATCTGCATATTACAGAACTTAACAGCACCACCATCATTTCCATCTAATTTTACAGACAGCATCTTTCCAAAGCCCAGTTCGTATCATCCCATATCTGGATCCAAGAATAAATTCTGCCTCCTCTGCTATGGCAACTTCGTGCACGACAGGCATGTTATTGGACAGAGCGGTTCAGTCCTAACCCATTGCTGGAGGCCAGAAAAGCGCTGTATATATTACTGAGCTCTTCCACCACAGCAAGTATTGGCTTCCAAATCCACCATTCAGCAATTCTGACACAGTAAAAATGCAGATTTAGCCACCAATCCAAGAAAGAATATCAGTTTCCCCTCTCATACGTTCACCCTTCTTTTACCTGTATTTGCTCTTGATGTCAATCATAAACACAATCATATCTATCCTGGGCCGAACGCGATCCGTCTCTGGAGGTAAGGGGAGGGATGTAGCAAGGTGACTGAAAGATAATAAATTTGCCAGTTTAACCAAATCGCTTGGCAAGGCAGTAGCCACTCAACCATAACCTCATAGCCACTGCAGTTCACCATGTAGCAAGTTACCAGGATGCCCGCTACTTACTAAACACATAGGCACTGAAGGGACTTTGTGATTCTTTAAGTGGCATTCTCTTACCTTAGGCCTACTCATAGTTGCTGACAGCCACAATGATACTTGCTAGAGAAGGCTGTTTATAATGGGAAGCTTATTAGAGCGCAAGAAGACTCTCAGAAACATTTTCTCTGCACAGATCTGCATGGCAGTCATTTTAATTGTTAAGAAGAGTCCTTTCTAACAAAGTGAACCCCAATGCTTTACTGGTATATTTTGCTGCCAAGTTTCAGTTAAAATGTGTCAGTGCTTTTCTGTCACATTCCAAAGATACTGCTCACACAGGAGAGGCTACCTTCTCAGGTGTCCATGTAACAGCAGTTACAACAGTGTGTTGTATTTGCAAAACCTTAAACCAGAAATTTATCACTGGTATAGCTTTATAGATACAGTTCTAACTCAGAAAGAGCTTCTATTATACCATTGCCCCCCTTTTTATCCCTTTCACTGTGTCAGGAGTTACTAGGTTAGTTTAGTTGTCCTTCCACACAATACCACCACTGCTGCTACAGCTGTTGGAAGAAGAGTTACAGGGTGGGGATTTTCTGTGTCTCTTCCCGCTACAAAAGACAGGTTTCAGTAGTGCACATCCGGGCCTTCCACAGGGAAGAATATTATCAGCACCATATTTTTGGAAGATCACCCAAAAGGCAGATTGGACAAACAAAAATCCCAGAATTTCAATCTCTCTCACAATCCACTTCGGCTGTGGAAGCCAAGAGAGAAACACTGGTTTTGGTCTCCTTGGGGAATATTACTTGTAGCAATTAAATCTCAAGGACCTAACAGTTTTCCCCAGCAGCCACAGACCGCAGTACGCATTCCCTTCTATTAATCACAAGCAGTTTGTAGTTTTGTCTGCCAGTCTCCAGATAAAGGGGTTTTTGTTCCCTATAAATAAGAAAGGTATGATTTAACAAAAACATTCTGAAACTAACACGAGAGAGGAGCAAAGTGCGCTTGAAAGACACATTGCAACACAGGTTTGTAAACTTAAGGTGAAACTTAGGGGGAAGCTGTGGTGAAAGGGAAGTATCAGATCTCATTGTCGAGGGGGAAAAAACCAACGCCAAAAAAGCCTCCATGACTTGGAATCCTACTGTATTTAAACCAACATCACTAGATGTCGTCAGCAGCCTCCAGATACGTGCTGCAGACGCCTTTTTTTCCTCTCCCCTCCTAGTGGTGAGAGACACGACATCCCCAGCGCTGCAGTTCTTCTCCTAACAGCTGTGTCTGGCAGGCACACTTGCCAGACAAGACACCGTATTTCTTTGCGGCGGGTGCTATCCCAAAGCACCACGGCGGGGGGAAAAACCGCCACAGCCTTCCGCTTCCCCCGTGATACTCCGGGAACCTCCCGGCGCAGCCGCCGCTCCGGCTCCGCCCGCGGCCCGGGCACCCCGTGCGCTCCCGCGGCCGGGCCCGGCGTCCCGCTGCCCCCGCTCACATGCTGATCTTGGAGCTCCTCTTCTCCCGCAGGA
>VYZV01010248.1:82325-95920 GCA_013401275.1 Pandion haliaetus
AAAGGCGCGTCTCCCGCTCGCGGCAGGCCGGCGAGGGGCGGGGGCGGTCTAAGGTAACCTGTGGCGTCAGGCGGCTGCCGCGGCTTTTTGGATCTTGACGAGGGCAGGCGGTTCCGCTCGTTGCCAGCGTGAGACAGGTTACAGGTGAAGCAGCAGAGGTCGCAGGCCGTTTCTGGTCGTGGTTGAGCTCGGCAGGGGGAAGGGAAGGCCAATCCAGGGCAGACGTGCCGTAAAGATGGCGGGCAGGCAGGTGCGGCAAGTAAGGAGAGCCAGCTCGCAGGTTAGGGGGGCACAGAGAGCAAATTGGGCAAAGCTGCTTTTGGGCTGCTGAGGGTGTAGAAATGCACTAAAAGCTGCAGCACCCACCTGAAAGGTGTTTCTCCTCCTTCATCCCCCTGCTACTCCCCGCTGCCTCCTCTCCGGCCCTGCAGAAGGACCTGGGTGGCTTCAGCGCCTGGTGAGGGACATGCTCGCTGTCCCCTCTGTCGCTGCAGGCTCCTGGTGACGCCGGTGCCTGTTGAGGTTCAGCGCGTCCAGGTGAACTACCACCAATCCCACAGTTATTTTTCCTCGTCCCCAGCAGGCTTCTTGGCCGTCCCTCGGCAGGCTTTCCTCCGCAGGGCTGACCCCCACCTTCCCGTGGGGGCACAGAGAGTCGCCCCGCTCCCTCCTCCGCGTGCCCCACCTTCTCTGCCCCCTTTAACCGGGGGGATGCCTCCCCCTTAGCGCCTTGCTGACAAAGGACCCTTGGGTGCATGGCCCACCTGAGGGTGATTCGGAGCGGGGCAGTGGTACAGGCTTTGGCACAGCCCATTTCCTCCTGGGACGCAAAGCCATTGCCCGACAGCTGGCACGGCGAGCCGCGCCAGGCAGATTCACTTTGCTTCCCTTCCTCTTTGAAACGCAGGCAGGGATGCTCCGGGGGGTGCAAAGCCTGCAGAGCAAGCTCAGCTCTGTGGGGAACCAGCGGGGAGAACAGGAGTCATCATCCTGCACCCTCGTTGGCTATCTGCCCATGGGCCAAGGGGTGTAAAACAGATCTAATGTCAAAGGGCAGCATTTTAAAACTGTTTTTCATGGTAGAGGATGGCATAAGGAGGTGGAGACTCAGGCTGGTAATGTGCCTGCAGCTCTTGTCTAGATCTGTAGCTCGGCAGGGAGAGGAGGGGAGAGGGACGAGACACGGTTGATGTTGGAGGCTGGGGTGTATTTCACATATCGCTGTGTGACTCTCAGGCTGTTTCACGTCTCTCCGCCCCATTTCCTGGTTGCAGAGCGGGAATAATGAGTCGATCTCCGCTTCCGAGTGGTGCAGGAGAGCTGAAGCAGGGGTGTCAGCGCACTGGCCCTCAGCGCAGGCAGAAGGGGCGAGAGCAGGGCACGGTACAGACGGGGAGAGCTGATTTTACTCTGTGGGCCATTGTACATTGCTCTGGGAGCACAAACCATTCCAAAAATGAGTAGAAGCGTAACGTAGTCCCTGTGAAGATGCTCTGGTGCTGCCAGTGTAGGCAATTGGCATCAGACTTGGCCTGGCCATCAGCAGTGCTCCCTGGGAATGGTGCAGTCGCTCCTGCAGCAGGACAGCACCAGCTGCTACAGAAAATACTGTACAACACACATTGCCCGCAGATATCCTTGGCCAGTTTGCTGTGTGCTTCATCCAGCGGGTTGGTGACTCAGACTCAGGATATTTTCTCTCTGATTTCTCTCTCGGTTCTCCCCGATCAGCCAGAGGAGCGATGGAGACGGGCTTTGGAGATGGTTTTGGGAGCAGCGCTGACCCCAGCATGGTCCTGGTTGTCTCAGCATCTGCTCCAAGACCCCCCCCGGCAGCGGTGGCTTCATCCCAGCCCTGTTCAGCATGAGTTTTGTGAGATGTTGCCTGGCCATGCGTCGCTGGCTCAGGGCTGACCTCTTGCAGTGCTGCCTGGGAAGCAAGCAGAATACAAACTCTCGTGTATTTGATTGCACTTGTTCTCTCACTAATAGACAAAAATGATATCATTTGCAGCAAGTGCACATTATTAGGGAAACTAATGACATGTCCACATATGCTGCTGGCAACTTCAGCTTCCTTTGGCAAAGGCTCTCTCCAGCTATTGTTAGACCCAAAGTAAGTCAGCTTTTTCCATTCTGCTCTTTAATTTAACTCGCCGTACACATTTCCTTAGCTTTTTGGTCAACTCGGCAAAGCTTTTCAAATGGCTTTCCTTATTTGAAGCTGCAGTAGCACCCAGAGGGCAAGTTACTCCGCTTTCCCACTGGAGTATCCAGCTCATGTCCTGCCACGCCTCCAGGGTGCCTTCTGCATCCTGCAGCAACTCCCTCACCTCCAGCAGCTGAGCGGGGAAGTATTTCTGTGACTCTTGCTGGAGTTTTTTCCTCTACTGTGGACCTTGGGGGAGGCTCGTTTGATAAAGTCCGCCTTCTCCCACGCCTCTGCCTACCATGGGAGAGTAGTATTTGGGGGATTGGTGTTGCCTTAAAGACAGGCAGAGACGTGTGTCTGATCATCTCAGAAGATGCTGATAAAAGCCTGAAGGATGCTAAAGGACAGTGACGAAACTTGTTAGGAAAAACTGGAATAACGCTTAACCAGGCTTGGGATTAAGCCGAGCTCAGTATGTCATTCATGCTGTGATTTATGGGCATGTTGCAAACAGGAAGCGTGTGCCTGAGATTCCCAGCCATCTCCTCTTTCTCCAGCCAGGGCTTTTGTCTGAGAGGGGTTTTGTGATTTCTGCTCTGGCTGGGTGGCCCTCTCGGGTCTGACCTGACCCCGCACTCGCCTTCATCGTGCGGGTGAATTTGTGGCTGCCCAGAGATACGGAGGCAGTTGGAGGCTTGGTGGTGGGCAGGTATCCTGGACGAGCGGCTCGCGTGAGCACAGCCGCTCAGGGGCTTCCTCTAAGCCAGGTGGAAGGGGCTGGAAGTCCCCCGGGCACTGGGCAGGATGATATGCACGCGCTCATGCCTGGAAGATGCTGAGTGGCACACGGGAGCCTTATTCGTAGTGAAAGCTGAACTGCAGCTGAAGCATCCCCATGCGGCTCGAGCTGTACGTGGCACGTCGATGCCTGGAGCCGTCTCGACACCGCAGCTCTGTTGGAAAGCAAAGGATGTGACAGCACCCGAGAGCCCTGTCGCGGGCAGCAAGCAGCTGCCGTGGCGTCGGAGGCAGTGGGTCTGCGAGCGTCTCCCAGCTCCGGCAGCACGAAGCCTGGTGCTCATTTCCTGCTGCCTCCTTCGAACTCAGCTGGGGGGGGGGTTCTGCTTGAAGCGAGCGAAGCTGCCATGTCATGACTTGCACAAACCCACCGGTGTGGCGGTGGCTGCGGAAAGAGGTGATCCCCACTCCTCGCCGTGCCCTCCCAGTGCTTGCGTGGCAGGGAAGTGAGCCAGGGGAAACAATGACCCCGTGAGACAAAACTATTGCTGTTCTGGGGTTTTGGCTGTATGAGCAGCACGCTAGCGTTAAGCCTGAGCTTAAACCCAGGAGAAGTTGCAGCTGGATGGACACACACTGGCCCTGGTGTCCCTCTGGAGTGACCTGTGACAGAGAGCTGGGATGGTTGGCTGGGGATGGGGGGGGGATCCGACACGTTTCGGCACGATGTCCTCGAGGGTGCCGGGCCCGGCCGGCCCTACCGGGGTGGCCTGTGGCTCCGGCACTGAGCCATCTCCTGGAGAAACGAATAGTCTCCTGCCTTGTGCCAGCCACCACTGATCTCCCTCTCATTTTCTTTGCGTACCTGGAAAGTGGTTTCCCTTCTGCCCTCTCGAATGTACTGCGTCTTTGCCTGCCCTTAGGGTTTGCTCTGGGAACACAACAAATAATATGCTTTCGACGTTATTTTTTTTAAATCTGTTTGGCTTTTTGTTTGTCCAAACCACATGTTTCTCTCCCAGCGTGGTCAAAACCACGAGGCTTGTGTTTTCCTCCCTTTGCAGTAGGATTAGTGAAGCAGTTACGGCGCCAATGGTCAAGGTGGGTATCGTGGCTGAACGTCAGTGAGGTTAAAATTAAGATGCGATTGCAGGCTCCTCTCTGGAGGCACGTGGCAATCACCTGGAGTGCCCACCTTGCTGGAGCAAACCAAGAGGCAGCTAGTTAATCCTAAGGGATCTGATCCTCCATGCAGATACCCTGCTAGGTACGGGGGAGTCGCAAGCTTGTACTCAATGCTTCTAAGCTATTACAAAATTACGTCTAGCAGAAGTAGAGCTCGGGAGAACAAAAGGAGGATGAGGAGGAAATCGCGGAGCATGCCAGCCAGCTCCCACTGCTCCCAGCACAGCCCTGTCTCTGCACTGATGGATGAAAGCCCGGCGCAGACCAGGCGACAGACCCCGTGGGCGCATTGCCTTTGGAGCCAGCAAGCGCGCGTGGGCTCTGTCACAGTCCACGGGTTGGCTTGAGGAGGGGACGAACCCGCTCGTGCCTGAAATGCCATCGACTGAGCCAAACCTCGCACCTCACGGCTCCTGGGGCGCAGGCGTGTAGCGGGCACAAGTTCGGGCTCGGGCAGTTGGGTGGATGTTACTAGCCCTGCAAGCCTTTACCACCCCCCGCGCGGAGCACCTGCAGGGCTGTAGGTGTCAGACGTCAAGCGGGCAGGGCTGGGGAGCGCAGGCAGCTCTTGGGGCTGGAGCCAGTTGTTTGATTGATTTTGTTAAAACGTTTTTGCGTTAAAACGACTTCTGGGTCGCGGTGAAAATTTCCCTGTGTACAAAAAAGACCCATCCAGAAAACCAAACCAGTTTGGTTGTTCTTACTTCTGTGCTGCTGCAAAGCTGAAGATGTTTTAACAAAACCTCTTCTGTCAGCAGCAGCAATGACGGAGCCAGGTGTGGATTCAGGAAACAAGGTATTTCACTGAAAGCAAGCATATTACTTCAGACAGCAATGTTCTTCTGTTTTCTGCTGGAAGATACTTTTGGTCAAAGTGTTGGTTATTTTATTTTTGCATAAAACCCCTAAAGGGAGTACTAACCTCCCCCTCCTCTCCCTCTCTCTGCCTCCGTCCCGCAGCCAGCAAGCCACCAGCCCCCAGAGCCTGGGGTGGGCCCACCAGTGAGTCTGTGGAGCCATAAAATCCCGCAAATCTCCATCAGCCCGAGCTCACGCGCATCTCCCCCAGCATTTCTCCTCCTGCCCAGCCCCATCCTTCCTTGGCAGCCTGGCGGAGAGCAGGTCCTCCGGCGCTGCAGCCTGGGCTGGGGGGGATGCGGGAGGAGGGGGAGCATCCCTCGGCCGCCTCTCCCGTGGCTCTCGCCCGGGTACCATGTGCGGGTGAGCTCAGGAGGCCCGTTGCCATAACGACTGCTGCTAAAATGCCCCCCCTGCACAGGGATGCAGTTGGTCGCGGACGGTCCCTCCTTCGGGGGGGAGGCCGGTGCTGGGGTGCCCTGGGGAGGCTGGAGGGGGGCTGACGCTGCCGGCAGGCGATGGGGGAAGGCCCCGGGAGCCCCGGTGGGGAATGAGGCCGCGCCGCTGGCTGCCTGTCATCCCTGCACGCTCCCGCCAGCCACGGCTGCTCCCGCCATCCCTGCCTGGCGCCCTGCGCCTGTCGCCTCTCGCTGTCGCCCCGCTCTCCCGGAGCGGGGTCCCTTCTCCCTGTCACTGCCTGGCTGGGAAAGGAGCCTGACTCACCCCGGCCGGGCCCTGGCAGATGCTGGAGGCAGCAGCCTCATCCCGCCGCCTGTGCCTGCGGAAGGAGGTAGGTGGCATGTTGCAGGGAGGGTAGCGGGTGCTTGCGGGGGATGCAACGCACGGGAGCGGGGTCGCGTCCGGGTCCCCAGCCATCGGCGGCTCCTTGCCGCAAGCTGGAAGCTGCCCCAGGTGCCCGGTCCTGGGGGGGGAGGGGGAGTCTTCGGCGGTCAGGGTGAGCCCGTGGCTGGTAACGCTGCAACCTGGTTTGCATTCCCGACCACGCACGCGGGAGGGTCTTGTCGCCAAAGTCACCTGTGTCCTGGCGCTCTGCACGGGCACCGCTTCTGCATCGCTCACCCCCTGCCCGGTCACCGCTGCCTGTCCCTGTGTCCTGCAAGCCCCTTCTCCCTGCTCCTGGCCCCCCTGAGCAGTTTCTGCCCCATCACTTGCAGCGTGCCCGCCGGGGTGCCCGTCACAAGCGTACCCACGGCAGCTCAGGGGGCAGCGGGAGGTGGCACAGGGATCTGGGGGTGACACTGAAGGAGAGCGGCCAGTGACACGTGGCATGGGTTTATAAAGGGTCAGTCAGCTTACCTCTATGAGCTGCTGTCTCAGCTGAAGGACCAGGGAGTCTTTCGTGTCTTTGGGGGGACGCAGATGTCCCGCAGCAAAACGGGGTGCTGAGATCAGCCGGTCCAGCAAGGGTTAAGGCACATTTAATATCTGCCGAGCTGCTCTGGAAAGCTGACATCTTTGAATGAAAACTCCCTCTTCTCAGCATCTGCGGCCAAAATCTGCTCACCCACCTGACAAGAGCAAGTGCTTCGCCGGGCCAGCCCTGCAGCGGTGGGGGGGCTCTGACACCTCGCCCAGCGCTCGGCTTGGCCGTGACAAAGACCCTTCGTTGAGGGGCAGGGACGGGCGAGCGGTGGGGGGACGTGGCACGAGGTGAGGGCTGCATAGCAAGTAG
Source organism: Pandion haliaetus (assembly GCA_013401275.1). Classification (NCBI taxonomy): domain Eukaryota; kingdom Metazoa; phylum Chordata; class Aves; order Accipitriformes; family Pandionidae; genus Pandion; species Pandion haliaetus. Next base: position 88,952 of record VYZV01010248.1, read on the forward strand.
ACCGAAGAATAGGTTGCTGGCGAGGAGCTGGGAAATGCTGGCTCTGCTAGTCACGGAGGAAGGACAAATGGGGAAGTCTGCAGGGCTGCTTTTTATTGCGGTGCTTTTTGGACGGCAGCTTCGCTCCCAGGCTTGGAAAGCAGATGATCAGGGAAGGAAATGAGGTTGCTGGCTTTCCTCCCGTCGCCCCGGGGGTCCAAGCCGGAGTCACCTTCCCCATCTCCCTAACCCTGCTCGTTGCTCTCGCCAGCCGGGGACTGTTACCAGCTGCTGGGGCACCTCTGGGGAAGGGGTTTGCAGCAGCCTTGGCCTGGCTGCGGCAGCAGCTGGGGGGTGTGTGTGCAGGAGCTGCTTTTGCAGAGCACGTAGGAAAACTGCGCTGAGGGGCCAAACCCGGACCTCAGACCCGACTGCTGTTGGGGAGGGAGGTTTGTGCCTAATTCCTTCCACGGTCCCTCAAGACGAGTTGCGTGCGGGAAAGCCCACCAGCCCACGGTGGGATCCCTGCTCCCCACAACACACCTACGACATTATTGCAGGCTGGGGGTTTCCTCCCAAGTTACTCGCCTGAGGAAGGCAGAGGCAGCCACGAAGAGGCAGGAGCAGCGCCCAGGCTGCCCCTTTGCTCCCAGCCAAATGGCAGCCAGCGCTGAGCCGCCCAGTCCTGTTGCTCTCGATCAGGTGGAGCAGGGGCCTGGTAAAAGGAAGGTGTGAATCATTGAGAGGGAGACAGAAAAACTCCTCCTGGACTTGGCAATGGTAAGGGCAGCGCCATGGGTAACAAAACCAAGGACTGCTGAAAGCCAAAGAGCGTGGTAGGAAGAGGCAAAATCCACTGACGTCTCCCCTGTCATGCAAGGAGAACAGATAAATATCAACATCCATGCCAATAAGTGGGAGGAAATCAGGCATTTTCTCTGATGCCGGCAGTTTCTTGCTTATGTTAACAAGAATTGCAGCTCATTTCAGATCTAACCCTGTGGCAAAAAAGGTGTTATTCAGAGGGTAGAGATTAACCTCGTGCTTCCTGCTGCCAGTCTCAGGGCGAGCAGGCAGGGACAGGCTCTCCTGCTGCAAGAGGCGTCCGGCTGATAAATGGTGCTGGGCACATTGGAATCAACTGATGGCTATGGTGGTAAAAAAAAAAAAAGTCAAAAAAAAGTCCAGCCTCCGGTATGGGAAAGGGCAGCAGCCTTACGAGCCAGGAGCAGGGAAGAGGATGGAGATGCTCAGAGCTCTCCCCAGCCTCCCCTTAACTGCCCCACACAAGGGAGGTGGGGGGACACATGGTTATTGGCAGAGGGGTGACTTGGGGGACGGTCGCAGGTGGCAGCTTTCAGGCGTCTGGAAAAGCAGGAGCTCGACGCAGGCGCAGCTCTGCCCTAAATCCGTCCCCAGTGAAGTCAAGGGTCGTTTCATCACCCCCACCGAGGGGTGAGGGTTTTGGAAAGCCTCCCTTCAGGACTGCTTTTTGTGCCTGAGCCTGGCACTGTTGCTCTTTCCCAAGCCTGAGGGTCCCCGGTTTAATCCACTGAAGCCTGTGACAAGCGGCACACTCGCCATGCAAAACCCAGCAGCCCTGGTGCCCGGGGGAGGCCGAAGCTGTGCTTTTTGCGGGGGGGTGGGGTGGGGATGCTTCTTGATCCCCTTTTCTGCCCTGCATGACCCATATCCTGGCGGGCATTTCAGTAAGAGCGGGCAGCTGGGAGTCAGGGAAGCTGGGCACCGCTGTGGGTTGCTCCCTCCCTCCCAAAGGACAGGGATAAGGGACAGGCACAAACATGGCACCATTACAGCTTTTAAATGGCCACGAGTCAGGGTGTATGCCCTGAGCACGGCGTCAGCAGGGCCGTAATGGCGGGGAGGGAGCGGGCCAGGGCACCAGCAGGTTGTGGAGCTGGGACAGCATCTGTCCGCCCCTCTGGAAAGCTTCAGCCCTGACAGGCGGGCAGGGAGATGTTGGCTCCTTCCTGTTCGCTCATGTTTAGCGCTGGGTCGACAGCCATCGTGCGGTGCCTTGCTTTGTGTTCCCCAGGGCGGCACTGCTCCGGACTCGGCACCGCTCCGGACTCGGCACCACACGCCCGGGTGGCGAGGGGCTCCTGGCAAGGCAGACCGGCCGCTCCCGGTAAGCGGCTCCCACTGCCCAGGGGCTGGTGCGGGGGGTGGATCGGGGCTCTGCTCAGAGACCAACGCTCAACCGATCACCGCAAGGTCCCTGAGCCCCGGCAAAGCAGGACACTAAACAGGGGCGCAGCAAGGGAGGGCTCAGCCCCGAGCCATACCAGCTCAGACTGGGAATTCAAAGGGGTGGTAGAGCATGAGGGGAAGGGGCAGGAGGTTTTTTCCCCAAGCGGGGGATGAGAAGCAGCTGTATTTACCCGCTGCCTACCTTAAATCGCTGGCAGCGGGGCTGGGGGCATGTGGGCTCCCCCTCCTCTGCGGGGAGGGAGCGGGACTGCTGCTCAGCGCGGGCGTCCCAGCGACGAGCCGAAGGGATTGCCCTCTCCCGAAGGCTGAGGTGCCTTAGCGTGCAACCTCGGTGTGCAAGCGAGGATGAGCCGGCGTGGGGCGAGGCTGTGAGGAGGGGTGCAGGGAGGCTGGGCACTGCTGCTGAGGCAGATGTCCTGTGCTGAAGCTCGGTGGAGGTTTTTTTGGGGTTCTCCCACTGTACGAGCTTTCTCCCCTTTTCTCTGGCAGCCATGCCACACTTCTTGGATTGGTTTGTGCCGGTGTATCTGATGATCTCCATTCTCATCCTGGTGGGCTTTGGAGCTTGCATTTACTACTTCGAGCCAGGACTCCAGGAAGCCCATAAGTGGCGAACGCAGAGGCCAATCATGGAACGAGACCTTCGGAAGACACTGATGATTCGGGACAACCTGGCCTTCGGGGTGCCCGAGGTCTGACACGCTGCCCATCGAGTCCAGAAGATCCTCTCCTCTCGGTAGGGATGACAGTCCTGCCCTGCGCAAGCAGGGCTGATCGTCACTTTGCGCTTTGCTGATCTAGGTCTCGTACTCACCTTTCCGCCCCTTTGCTTCTTAGGCAAAGTTTGTGTGGCACTGCAGGCTCAGGGCTTCCCACGTGCTCACAGCCCTTCACCCAGCCAAGGGCTTCTGCTCCTCCCCATGGCCGAGACTGATGAATCACCCAAATGAAAGGTCCCTTGTTAATCACTTCAGTTTGAGCTGCCTGGCATCTTGACATGACCTTCAGTAGGAAAGGTCTCTGCAGGGGTACTAGGCTTCCAAAGGGATGCAGAGCTTTTTACTCCTATTCACTGGGTTAAATCTAAGCCAGTCTGTTTAAGTCCAGTGGGTATTTTGGGGGAAATAAATGGGATTTCAGCCCAGATCGTTGCTTCAGCTAAGCTCTTCACAGAACTCACCCTTGGTGCTGGGATGGTAAGCTTGCTGAAGCTCTGTGCAGAGGGGCCAAGGGCGCAGCGAGCCCAGAGGCTGAATGCCTTTATCCCTGCTAAAGTTGCACTGCTTCTCTGTGTCTGTCTGGGAGATGGAGAACATCCATCCACCCGGCCATCCATTCCAGATGCACTCCATTCAAATTAAAGATCTTTACTAAAGAAGTTTGTCCAAGTCCCATGTCAAGCTGAGAATATTCTGCAGCCCTCCACGAAGGGGTGCTGCCACACTTATCACATAAGCCTCTCCCGGTCTGCCTGACCTTCTGCTCCTCTGCCGCGGAGTGAGATCGGGTAGTCTGGGAGGTAACTTGCACTTGTTCAGCCCCCCGCACTCCGGAGTCCTATGGCATGGATGGGCTCTCCCTTAACCGTCATCCCAACGAAAGCTGTGAAGCACCCCTCGATCCCCTTTCCCTGCACGTCTCGGAGAAAGGAGACTGAGCCTGTTAGCGAAATGGGCCCGTTGCACCACCTCTGCTTTCTGGACTGTATAATGTGGGTCTGGCACTAAATCCCACGTTGATAGACTGCCTGCACTTTCTGCACTGCCCTGGGGCTGATCGGCTACCGAAGTGCTGTGTGAAGGCGTGATGCTGGGGCCATGAGGGATATTCACATCTTCTCCCTCCCTGCCAGCCCAGTGCAATGCCCACTGTGTACAGGGAGATGTGGGAGAGCTCTGAACCTGTGGCGGGAGGTTGTGTCAAGAGCCCCACCTCTCCTCCCACCCCAACACCCACCCTTCGGATGCAGTAGGTGCAGCGGTGCTACTTGTGAGCGCGCTGGAGACAGCGGAGCCCTGTATGCCCCACTCCTGCACGTCCCAGGGGATGTCAGCTGGTGCCACCACCCCATGTGCACGTGTCTGCGCATCCCATGCCGTCACATGGGCCTGCCAATATCGGGGCATGCTCCTGGGGTGCCAGCTTTGTGCTGTAGCCCCCGATGGCTCCTTTGGGCAGCAGGAGTCCCTTGGGCCGGCTGCCCAAATCTGCGACAGATCCCAGACGGGCTCGTGTCACTCAGCCTCTCCTGTGAACCCGTCAGCGGAAGTTTTCTCCTCCATTCCCAAAGAAAGGAGGAGAGTGCGCTGGGCTGGTTTGAGTGAGCGATGCTCCATTGGTAATTCTCTGGGGATGAAAGTTAAGTTTTAGCTCTGCAGGTTTTGGCTGAGGAAGGACTGGGTCAGGACATCCTGCAAATATCCTGGGTCTTTCTGGGATATTTCATCCACTGGATTGCAGTCGTATGACCGTTATCTTCCACACTGAAACCAGGCACACTGGCAGGAGCTTTCTGGCTCTGTTTCAGCCAGAGGACAAGTTGAGAGTCCTTCCATTCAGCTAAAAACCAGAGATCGTGACGAGAGTACCCTAACGGGGGAGCTCGCTCAGCAGGGAAATGCAGTGAGTGGGATTATTCCTGTGGCCAAAGTTACGCTCACCCTGGCAAGCAAAGGCTTAAAGTGCAGGTGCAGCCTGAAACAGGTAAATCCCACGTATTTTTGTGCTTTGGTGACTCGGGGCTGTGAAAAGGAAATGCCTTGGGGCTGGCCTGCATGGTCTGACATGCCACCCTCGGCTGCGTGGCTCACATCCTCTGCCCTCTGGCACAACACAGCCGTATCTCCAAGAGCCAACTTGGAAACCTGCTTCCTCACCTTGACTCCCTCGTAACTGGGACTGCACTGCAAACGGACCCTAGCTGAGCCGTGGGGTAGTAATAAAACCCTCTGTACTGGAGCTGAGGGGCTTGCAGCAGTCAGGGGCAGGTTAAACCGTCCCTGCGGGAAGGGGAGCCTGGTCCCCGCAGCCTGCACCAGCGCAGGCTGCTCTGCCATCGCACCTCCTCCAAACCCACTTTCGCCTGCTGAGTCAAAAGAGAAAAGGGAAAACCACCAGCCTGGTAAAAACGAAAGGCTGAGTCTGCCACCGCCGCTCTCGGCCAGCTGGCATCCGTGGTGCAGTGGAGCTCCCCGTGGGGGTCCCCCCCTCCCCTCCCCTGTGTCCTCCTCTGCACACTCTCCTGCCTGTTTTCACCTCCGCTCTGCCCCTGACTCACCGCAGAAACTGAGCAAAAGGAAGAAGACAAACAGGTCAGGGCTGGACAAGAGAGGAATTAGTTATTCATCTCCCCTGGCTTATGTTTCATGCTCTCCAGTCCTGATGCAATCAGTATTAAGCCAGGTATTTTCCATGCGTATGAAGGACTTCATTGCCAACGGTGTCAAAGCCCTCCCCAGTGGAATAAAACTGTGTGACAAACAGCATGGCCGATGCTTTATTTTCCTGTGGTTCCCCCTGGGAGCTGCCTCCCTCCAGCTCCGGGCAGGCAGCAAGGACCAGTCTGCAGCAAGGTCTCCCTTACAGCAGGGCAGGTCTTCATCCGCCCGGTTTCTGTGCCGGCTACGCTGCGAGGCTGTCTGGGAATAATTAAGCCAAAGGCAAAAGCCGCCTGAAAACTGAGACTGTCTCTCCTTGTGGGACCTGTGCAGCCAGAGAGACCTCAGGGGAGAGTGAAATAGTCACAGATACTGAATTAAACTGCGTAAAGCATCAGAGAAGATACTCAGTGCTGGAAATACTGCACAGCATCAGGTTGGTCTTTTCCACCTTGTCTGTCTCTTTGCCTTTAAAGAAGCAGAGAAGTTGCACTGCCCTGAGCCCTGCCTTCCCCCAGCACTCCCCATGGCTCGCTGTGGGTCACGGGATGGTGGTTGCCCTTCTGCCCCTCAGCCCTGGCCACCTGAAGGCAGGCAGGCATCGCCCTTGCTGTGCTGTGGGTGCTATGGCTGCCCGGCTCCCCTTCTCTTTGCTCCCGTTTTCCCACCAAACCACACGTATTCTCACCCCACCCCACCAAAACACCTTTCTCCTTTCTTCCTTGGTTATTGCATTGCCCTTCAAAGTCTCTTTTATAGCAAGGAAGGTGTAGGCGGCAAGCTGACTCCCTGTAATGGATGCTCTCTTGACCCTGAAAATGCCCCAAAGCTGGCAAAATTAAGAAACAACCAGAATAATGAAGAAGCAAGAGAAAATCAGAATAAGGGAAAGAAGCATCAACCCAAATGAACACCTGACAAGTGAACACTGACCTTCCTCAGTGGGGCATAAATCGTTGAACTGGAATCGGCCATTTGAGGAAAAAGAAATAAGACAGGAAGGGAAAAACGTTTCAAAAATTCAGAGATTTTAATTTATTTTTTTTAACTTGCACCCATTGTCCTTAGGAGCAGGCGGCACAGGCCTGACCTGGTGGGTCTGCACCGCTCCTCCACCTCCCACCATGGGAGTGGGGCAGGAGGCCGCTGTGTGGGGCTGCCGGTGGCGTGGGGCTGCCCGCGGCGTGGGGCTGACCGCGGCGTGGGGCTGCTGGTGGCGTGAGGCCAGGAAGGCACCGGGGGCAGGAGCGGCCGCGGCCCAGGCGTGGGAGCGTGCCGGGCAGGCCACAAGCACCCCATTGTCCCGGCCGGAGGCGGGCTGGCCGGCCCGGCAGGGCTGCCAGTGGGGGCTCAGGCCTGCGGACGACGGCGGCTCCGGGGA
>VYZV01010248.1:96019-114328 GCA_013401275.1 Pandion haliaetus
GCCGCCCCCACGAAGCGGAGCTGCCTCTCGGTCACCCTGCGCCGGGCTGGCGGCGTCGGAGGGGGACCCCCCTGGGAGCGGCTGCGGGGCCCGGCTCCCATCACCCCCGTTCCCCCTCGGCCCCGGCTGACGGCGGTCGAGGGGCCCCAGCGACGTGGTGGCCCTGGCGGGGCCGAGGTCTCCCCGCCGGCGAAGATGGGGGTGCCCTGCACCCTGCCACGCTCCGGTGGGTCTCCGCTGCCGGGCTGGGCTGGGCAGGAGGGAGGGAGGCACCGAGGGGTCCCTCGGCGCTGCCATGGGGCTCGGCATGGGGCAGGGCCCACGAAGGTGCTGCGGTGATGTGGGGGAGGACGGGCGCTCCCCCCCCGGGAGCGATTTCCCCTTCGCCCGCACCGGGAGTGTGGGTGGGCGAAGGCAGGCGGGAGGTGAGCCCGTGCGGCGGTGAGCCTGGCACCCACCGGGGACACGGGTGGCTGCGGGCGCCGTGTCAGGAGATGTTGTGGGTGCCGGGATGCCCGTCTGTCTGTCTGTCCATCCGTCTGTCGGCAGCCAGCCTGTTGACCGCTCAGCCTAGCCTGGGTATCTGCCGACAGTGATTTCTAAGCGCTCCTGTAACCCACCACGGGTGCAGTTGCCTTTTTGCCGCGGGGCACTGCAAAAAGAGGTGCCCAAAACCCTTGCCGAGCCTGCCAGGCATCCCGCAGCCCGGCCCCCACCCAGGGGGCTGCCCCGTGGCGGAGGGACACATGGGGACTCCCCGAAAGGATGCTCCCGTCGTCCCACCGAGCGGAGGGTCAGAGCTGTCCCAGATGTTTGTGCCCCAGCACGGCATGGCGGGGGCACAGTGCCTGATGCGGCCAGGGCTCGCAAATGTAGGAGAAGGAAGCGCAGAGGGAAAAAGGGGCATCCCCCTCCAAAGGTCCCAGCAGCCAGGGGCATCCGCACGGCTCTCCAGGCGCGGGCACGTCCACCAGACACATGCAGGTGGGCACCGCCAGGCACATACACCTGTTGGGGTACATGGGGATGTGACCTGCGTACCCCAACACGGCCCACGGGCAGCACCTCTCCCTGCTCCCCACACGCATGCATGTGCACACGCATGCACACGTGTGTGTATGCACACACACACATGGGACAGCGATCGCTCTGCCTCTGCACCGCGGGCTGACAGCCAGGAATCGCGGTGCCGGAGGAAAAAAGGTTTCTCACGCCTCCGCAAGCAGAGCTGAAGGGCAAATCGCTTTTGATGAGCCAAAACGTTCCCAGTTTCCTCCCTCTGGGAAAGCAGAAGGAGGCTTTGCGATGCCTTGAGTCCAATAAATACCTAGGGGGAAAGAGCGCCCTTTCTCAGCCCTGCCAGAGCGGAGCTGCGAAGGGTTAAATGTTCCCCTCCCTAAGCACGCAGAGATGCTGAAAACGCTGGGGAATTGGGAGGGAAAGGGGCAAGAAAAGGCCTGTGCAGCGTGGGTGTGCAAGGGGGGGCCCTTAGGGACGCGGGGGGCCCATCGGCAGCAGCCCCTCCGTCCCCGTGGCCGTGCCCCCCCAGGCTGGCGGGGGCCTGGGATGGAGCCGGGGGAGGGTGCGCGGGGGGAGATTTTGCGGCGATGTTTAATATTCAGGTCACATGACGATGGCAGCAGGAGCAGCACCAGCATCCCCGCTCCACTGAAATAGCCACTGGAGAAGGAGGGGAAGGAGAGGGAGGGGAGAAGAGGACAGAGGGAAGAAAGAGAGAGGTAAAAGCGGAGCCTCGTAGCCCACCGTGCTGTGCCAGTGTCAGCCTAGAAAAGTGGGGGGAGACCCACCCCCTTGGGAGAGGATTCGGAGACAAAGGAAGCTTCATGTTCAAAGGTAGGATGCTCTGGGTTTGGCAGGGCTGGGCGATGCCGGAGGGACGCCGCTGGGGCTTTTTTGTGCGGGCACCCTCCGCCGTGCCCCCACGCTGCCCAGCTCTGGCCCCCGGGGAGGAATAACCGCAAAGGGCAGCGGGGGAAATTGGTTCTGGCTTTGTCTTCCCTCTTTTTTTTTTTCTTTTGGTGGCAGCAGTCTGGCGTGAAGGAGAAGGAGCAGGGCTGGTTGCGGTGCTGATGGGGAGTAGCTGGCGCCAGGGGCTGCTCTGAAAGAAAGAGATAATCCCAGCTGGTCCACGGCTGGGGAAAGCCCACAAGCAGCTCGGTGACTGGGGCTTGTCCCTTGCCAGTGACAGGCAGTCGCTGTGGGGGCAGCGGGGACGTCCTGTGCCGCTCCCTGGGCATCTGCGCAGGAGCCGGCAGGCGTGCAGGGAGCCCCAGCACCGGCGGGCAGGGGGACAGGCAGCCTCGGTGGCACGGGTACCCTGGTCCAGGGGTGCTCAGCGTCTTCTCGCCTTGTGATACAGCCGCGCCATCCAGGCGGTGAGCTGGGGAATGGGGCAAGGACTGCACGGCCGGGGAGTGGCACCGAGGGTACGGCCGGGGCTGAGGTGAGCATCTAACCCTGCGGCGGCTGGACTGGGCCGGGGATGTGCCCAGCCCCTTCACCTCCAGCTCCTGCATCTCCAGAGAGGCTTTGGCACACGCTGCCCTAGATTTCACTGCGGCCCCGGCAGAGCCGGGCTCCTGCCCAAGCCCTCTGCAGAGCACTGAGTGGAAGGAAGGTTGCTGCCGGGAAGGCTGCAGCAGCCCAAAGGGCTGGGATGAGTTTCCCTGCCTCACTCAAAATGCCTGGTGATCCTCAGCCGAGGCAAAAAGATCCAGTAAGAAGAATGGCTCTGTTCTGCACCCTCAGGTCAGGCGGTGCATCTGGCAGGGCTTGGCCTTTGCCCGGCACAGCTGGAAGAAATGCCCTGGGTCATCATGGAAACTGAGGGGGGGAAGGGATTTTTCCAGTGGAGAGATGCTCAGTCCAGCACCTCCGCAGATCTGAAGCAGGGAGCAGATCCTAATGCCTGCAAGCCCCAGGGAGGCTGTGCTACTGAAGCAGCTGCTTGCTTTCCTTCCTAGGGACCTGGCAGCACCCCCTGAGGGCCCGCTCCTGCTGGCCACATTCAGGCTCCAAACCTGTCCCTCCTCCCCATTCCATGTCTGCGGGGAGTGGGAGCATGGGTGGAAGGGGCTGGGGTGAGATGCGCGTGTGGATCGCTGCCTCCGGCCGGAGCGGGACGGCCTTGTGCCGCATGGGAGGAGAGCCAGAGCGAGGCCATCCGTGTGTTACATGGGGGTTAAATAGCCTTTCCTTGCTGGAAGCTGGGTTGTGGTGAGCGACTGTGTGCAGCCCTCCCTCCCTCCCGCCGCTCAGACAAAGGACGGGAAGGCAGGGGGAGGGGATACGACTGTATCTGGGTTATGGGGACAGAGTGGGTGTTAGTCCTCGCTACCTGAGCCCCTAAGCCACCTCTGTCCCCCAGTAGCTGCTGCGGACATCAGAGGCAGGCAGACATGAAGGGTGTGCTGCGGTAGTGGTGCCTGCTGCTGGGCAGGTACGCCGGCCTTCCAGGGAGAGGTTTTGGGGTGGATCGGTGGGTGTCGGAAGCAGGAGCTAGCTGGGACCGCTGGGACCTCTCCAGGTACCCATTGCCCTTCTGGCCCTGCCTGCCCCGGCCCCAGATGCTGCACCTCTCCCTGCCCCGGAGCCGAGTGGAGCGTCCAGAGACTATCCCCTGGCAGCCCAGCCCGGGCCACCTCCCATGGGGAACTGGGCGGCAGAGGTATCACCAGCAACCACCCTCTTAAATGAGCTTCGCACAGAACAAAGCAGCAGGGAAAAGGGTGGCACTGCAAAGGGCAGATGTAAGCGGTTAACCTCGGCTAACCCTCTATTCATTATCAGCTGTACTGGCCATAGTGCCCTATCCTGTACTCATTACAGGGGACAGCTGGAGGGGCTACGGGATGTGCCTAGGATGCATAATGCTACCCCTCGACCAGTCAGTCAGAGCGCTGCAGCATTAGCATTACTGCACGTAAAACAGAGCCGTTCCCAGGAGACCAGGTAGACACGTTTCATGTCTCAAGGTGCCTCTCGTAGCTCTGGCCCCGGCTTTGCACACCCTGACCTCCCCGGCAGGCTGTTCCTCAGTTGGCTCTTTGGATTCCTCTGTGGGAGTCAAGAGCTGGAAAATCGTGTGCAGAAAGCTGAGCCCTTGGGTACCTCTTTGCAAAATGGGGGCTTCCCTTCCTGAGTGTGTATGGGAAGGCACCCCCCACAGAGAGGAAGGCAAGTGACCGAGGGCAGAAAGGGAGGTTTCTCTACCCCGAGGCCTTGAATGTCCAAAATCAAAACGCCCAGGGCAACGTCACTGGTATAAAATCCAGGAAATATTTAAGGAGACTTCTGGAGATTCTTCTCCCGGTCTCAGGTGCTCAGGAGCCTGACTCTGACATATCTGCTCCAGCCACTGCAAGCTCCTGGCTCCAGCAGCAAAGCCTGCAGAGGGATGGCCACGTATTGCGATGTCCACAGCAGAGTTAGCAACATCTGCCGGCTCTGAGCAAAGCATCCCTTGGTGAGATTGAGGGATGACTTACGAACCTCTTAGTGAGCCTCAGCGTTGGCTGCCAGCAACTTCCCTCCTTTCTCCTCCCTGTGTAAGAACAAGGAGCTGAAGGAATAAAGAAGAGGCAACAGACTCCCTGAGGACAAGCTACTGCCCGGGCAGCAAAGGGGTCGCAGCCTGCGTGGCCCAGGTCCTGCACCCATCCCACGCAGCCGCTCAGCCGGGCTTTCTTCCCACCTCGACCTGTTCCCTGTCCACCGCCAGGGCTTATTTGCCCCCCTTACTGCAGTAGTCAAGCGCCTCGCTGGAGCCACAGCCCCCTGCCCCATGTCCCCCCATCATTCCATGTCTCCCTCTCCTCCCTCTCTTCGGGGTAGGTGGCTGTGTGGGCTGGGTGGGCTGCGCGCTGGCGGATGCTGCACCAGGATGAGGGGCACGGCACAGCCTTGCGACTCTGGTACAGGTGGCATGGGGCAGCCCCGGAGAGGACGAGCGAAGGGCAGGGTGCAGGAGAGCTGGCTGGCTTGGCCCTTCGTGCCGTGCCATGGAGATGGGCTCTCCTGGCTCGCAGCAGCTTTGAGAAAGCTGGAAGAAGACAACAGGAGCCCCAGGGAATGCTTTGTCAGCAGCAAAGGCACAGACTGGCTGTGACGGGTGTAAGAGTGGATTGCAGCTGAGAAGCACTCGGCTCGGCAGGCCGCCTCTTCCGGCAGCTGCCCGGCAGCATGAGGTGTTCCAAATTGCCAGCCTGGCTTAGGCCAGTGGTCCATCTTGAGCTCTGGTCCCCCCAGGGTGCTGGTCGCTGCTCCAGGAGAGGACGATGATAGCTCAGAGTGCCCTTGCTTGGTGGGGAAGAGCAGGAGGGGGCGGCCATCCTCCGGCAGACCTCTCCCCTGCGGGCAAGGTGGAATGGAGGTGCTATGAGAACCTTCAGACGCTACCCACAGTGCTGAGCACGGGTGGCTCTGCTACCATCCTCTCACACGGAGGGAAGATCCCTTCTCCCAGTTCAACACAAAAGACTTCCCACGCGGTGTAAAAGGAGCTGGGTGTGGGCACCGTTCTCCCTGCCGAGGCTGGCCCTTCCGCAAGGTCTGGCCTCAGCACACGATGGTGGGATATTAAAGCTTATATAAAATGTCAAATCTTCACTGTCTAGAGCAGCCCTTGTGCCTGCACAGGAGCTTTGATGTGCGAATGTCAGGCAGGGTCACCAGCCAGCCGTGCAGCCTGTTGCAGCCTAACCCCGTCCTTGAACAAAATCTCTCTGACCTCTCCCCAACCCCGGTCTCTGCCTGGCCTGGCTGAGCTGTCACGGGGACCCCAGACTGGTGCTATCGGTGTCCCAGCCTGGTGACCTCTGAGTCGTCTTCCTCTCCAAGAGGCATGTGTCACCCACCAAATAGCAGTCACCTCCCTGGCCACTCACATCCTCTGCAGCCAGCGGGTTCTGCTGAGAGGAGTGAAAAACTCTGCCGAAATGATGGAAAAGGGTAATTTAATGTGAGTTGCTTGAACTAAAGTGGCATCCAAAACAAATGGAGTGCTTACCAAGCAAGAACACGTGATGTCCCTGTCCTGGAAAAATAACCATCTAATGAGACAAAGCATGGGGAAGTCAAGTAATTAGAGTGGGAGAGGCTCTAGTTTGCAGCTGGCTTGTATATGAAAGGTATTTGATTCCCATCCCTTTCATCTTCCTTTCTAGATTCATCCCTCACGCCTCCCTTCCCCACCAATTACAGCTTTTCTTCTGTGACCTGTCCTCTCCCAACCTCCAGCTTCCTCCCAGCGGGTGGGAGCTGCTCACTAATGAGACAAGAGGCTGAGATAAATGGACGGGGCCTGCCCCAAGCAGTGCATGCCATCACCCAGAAAAGAGTCAGGGAGGCCGGAAAGCCCGCAGGGCCTTTCTTTTTGCCCGTTTGCTTTACATGGAGGAAGTGAGGAGGGGGAGGGGAGGAGGGAAACGTGCAGATGATTAGTTTATTGATCACGATTATTAGTTTCTTGAGCATGACAAAAACCATCGATCTACAGGCAGGAGGCAAGCGCAGAGGTTGTGGCCATGCTTTGCACTTCCACCACTGAGAAACTCACCCTGCACAGCATGGCCAGTAACGCAGCCGCCCCTGGCAGGGGCCAAGCTTGCAAGTCCTCACAGTAAATCCCAAACTCTATTTCAATGCTGGCACTTGACACATGATAATTTTTGCAATGTGTTCCGTCGCAAATTTCATGCTAAACTTGGAGGGGCAAAACACTGGTGATCCTGGTAAGATCTGGGAGACAAAACTGAAGAGACACACACAGAGCTTTGGGCACCCTATTAGGAGCCTAGCCAGCTTCACTGGGTCTGCTCCCGCTGTTTGAAGGTAGCCATCAATACGCTGCATGCTCAATGAACCCCACTTCTGCGTGTCCTCATCTGGAGTGATACATAGAAGAGTGTGCTGGAAACTCAAGTAGATGTTCCTCCATGTAGAGCCTTACTGCTAAAATCTTGCCGTTCAGTCATCCTTAGCAGCCCTTGAAATGGATGCTCAAAGTTGCCCTCAGTGTCCTCCGACAGGTCAGAAGGGAGGTCCTCGTTACACCTCAATGACGATTTTTCAATCTTTCTCTCCATGCAGGGCCAGTGGACAGCAAAAACGAAGCAGCCATGTCTGAGCTGGTCCCAGAGCCGCGACAAAAACCAGTTGTACCGATGAAACCCATGGGCATTAACGCCAACTTGCTGGGCTACATCGGTATTGACACCATCATTGAGCAGATGCGCAAGAAAACCATGAAGACAGGTTTCGACTTCAACATCATGGTTGTAGGTAGGCAGGGACCAGCTGAGGTACTGGGAACCATGGCCAGGGACTGCCCTATGCAGCTGGGAGGGAAAGCAGGCCCTGCAGGGAGGGCATGAGGGAGCAGACAGTGCTTGCTCTGGGGGAAAGGAGAGCCTGCACAAGGCAAGGAGACACCTACAGCCCCTTCCCCTGCCAGCCTGCCTCCAGCCCCTGGGCCTGCTGTAACCGCCGGGCTCTGGCAGATGCCATGAGCTTCCTCTTTGCAATCCTCAGGTCAGAGTGGACTGGGAAAGTCGACGCTGGTGAACACTCTCTTCAAATCCCAGGTGAGCCGCAAATCTTCGGGCTGGAACCGGGAGGAGAAGATCCCCAAGACAGTGGAGATCAAAGCCATTGGGCATGGTAAGAGGCAGGCTGCTGGGGCGGAGGCAGTACTGATGCTTCAGCACAGTCTTGCAGAAGACCCCAGCAGTCTAGGCAAACATTTCTATAGTATTAGGTAGCCCTTTCTCGGCGGGAAGCTAAAGGACAAGTGCCGGTTTTAGCTGGCCTCAGACCCAGCCAAAGCTTTTCTTAAACAGCAATGCCACTGATGCCACAGCCAAAAGTGAAGGGTAGAAAAAGAGTTATAGGTATTTCTTCTGCCAAGACATTTGTCTGCATGTGTGGATTAAGCCTTACTGGAAGGCATTCCTACCTGCAGACACTTAATAAGCTATACAAATTGCATTGGTGGGTCCCATCCAAGCCTGGTAGAGCACTTCTCCTCATGGCAAAGCATCAGCACAGCTTCTACAGTGCTGCAGAGTAATGAACACCATCTCAGATTCAGGGTCATGCTGCCGTGGTGTAAGCCCAGCCAGCAACTAAGCACCACGCAGCCACTCACTCGCTCACTTCCCCCCCCACCCGGTGGGATGGTGGAGAGAATTGGGGAAAAAAATGAAACAGTTTAATAGGACAGAAAGGAAGAAAAGAATAATGATAATGATAATGATAATGATAATGATAATGATAATGATAATAAAAGAATTGGAATATACAAAACAAGTGATGCACAATGCAATTGCTCACCACTTGCCGACCAATGCTTAGTTAGTTCCCGAGCAGTGGTCCACCCCCTGCCCAGGCCCATTCCCCCCAGTTTATCTACTGGGCATGACGTCACATGGTGTGGAATACCCCGTTGGCCAGTTTGGGTCGGCTGCCCTGGCTGTGTCCCCTCCCAGCTTCTTGTGCCCCTCCAGCCTTCTTGCTGGCTGGGCATCAGAAGCTGAAAAAGTCCTTGACTTTAGACTAAACATTACTTAGAAACAACTGAAAACATCAGTGTGTTATCAACATTCTTCTCATACCGAACCCAAAACATAACACTGTACCAGCTACTAGAAAGAAAATTAACTCTATCCCAGCCAAAACCAGGACAGATGCGTTGGAGGGGAGGACAAGACGTGTAAGGTAGGTACTACCTTTGGGCCACAGACTGAGCACAAATCCATTTTCCTGTGTCACAGTGGTTTAAGGTGACTTTAGTGCAGAGTTTACCAACATTTGGGGTCAGAAATGCAAGTGTGGGTCACAACTGTTGAGGCATGACCCAGCCTGGCTTGGTCATGCTTGCTGGGCAGGGATGAGGGCAAAGCGCTCTTGTTCCCTTGTGGGGCACAGTGACATGTTTCATGATAGAGCAGGTCCCCAGGGAGGCGTACGATTGTTTGCAATTTCTTCCTCAGTCATTGAAGAAGGTGGTGTCAAAATGAAGCTGACCGTGATCGACACGCCGGGATTCGGGGACCAGATCAACAACGAGAACTGGTGAGTTTTACATGCCCGAGGCCTTGTGTCCCAGAAAGGGCTGGAGTTAAGATGGTATATGGAGCGACTCTCATCTGCTTGGCCTGGAAAGCGCCTACGATCCTATTGCACTCAGGGGACCAGTGATGGGGACATGGATTTGTGAACACCATGGGTCTATGTGCATGCTCGGGGTATGCACACATTACAGAGCGAGTGCCTATTTCTGTGCCCAGTTACAGAAACTCTTAAACATCTCTGCTGATGGTGAGATGCTTGTGGTGGAGGGTTTTTATACCTGAGCCTGCTTTGCTGCTGTCAGAGCTGGGAACACTGTAGGCAGGAACATGAGGAGATTTGTACCTTTCTATTCATCTCTCTCTCCCACTTTAACAGCTGGGAGCCTATTGAGAAATACATCAATGAGCAATATGAAAAATTTTTGAAAGAGGAGGTGAATATTGCAAGGAAGAAACGAATTCCAGACACGCGAGTGCACTGCTGCCTCTACTTCATCTCCCCCACGGGCCACTCGTACGTACACAGTCCCTCGTCCTTCCTCAAGCCCTTGGTGTCTCTGTGCCAGATACATACCCTGCACTGCTCTGTCTCAGCCATGGACCCAGGGGTCCTGCCTGCGGGGCTGGCCACTCTTTAGCTTAACTTCGGGTGCTGCGGGGCTTGAAAGGGTCTAGGATAACAAGGGCAGGAGAATCGCCACACTGTGTTTTGGGGGAGGGCAGGATGGATGGGAAGGAGGAGCTGAAAGCATGGTGGCAGCAAGCGGCGTACGTAGAAGGGAGGTTTCATTGATGCCCTGATGCTGGGAGAGTCACTAGGATGAAAAGCGAGGAGGGTAAAGTGACCCCTTCCATGTTGTTCCCTCTTGGGCTGCAGCCTGCGGCCTTTGGACCTGGAGTTCATGAAACACCTCAGCAAGGTAGTGAACATCATCCCGGTTATTGCCAAGGCTGACACCATGACCCTGGAGGAGAAGACCGAATTTAAACAAAGAGTAAGTATCTCCTCTCCTGCATGGGATCCTTCCCTGTCCCAGCTTGGAGGTGGGAGAAATGAGCCGTATCCTTCTTCCTGGGATTGCAGTGCAGTCCTCAGGGCATGCACAGAGTCCAGCACTGGGTTGGCAGGTAAGTCCTGAAGATGCAGCTGTTTACGGCTCCGAGGGCATCTGTTAGAGGGGGAAGAAACGCGTGTATCCCTGTGACATCTTATGATATGCTCTGTCACGGGAACTGCAGGGCCAGACAAGTAACTGGGGTTGGGGAAGAAAGACTCATCATAGCTGCCATGTGTCCTCACTTTGCTGCACACCTCCCTGGGGATAATCCCTCCAGCCCCTGCCCACTGGAAGGACGTCCCAGATGTGTTTGCCCAGCCATCCCACCTGTCTTCCCTTCAGGTTTGTGTTGCTTTGTGCTCCAAACTGTCTCTCTGCCCAGGTGCGCAAAGAGCTAGAAGTAAACGGGATCGAGTTTTACCCACAGAAAGAATTCGATGAGGACTTGGAGGATAAAACAGAGAACGACAAAATCAGGGTAGGAAACATTTTATTGTGGGAGGGGAAGGAGGGATGAGGGCTGGTCATATTTAACGAGTGTAAAACAGACATGTGTCACTAGAAGGTTTTAAGCGCTTCATGGTCCCTGAATGAAAGATGCAATGGAGTAAGGGATGGTCATTCCTCCTTCCCAGCTTAATTTCTCCCTGTCATTACTACAGGGGGCTATGAAGGCTGAGTGAGGAAGGACTATGTTTCACCTCCTCTTGCTGAATGTTCTGTTTGGCCACCGTTAAGAACCGAGGGGGCCTGGTGTGTGGCTGATGTCCAGCCTCTGTCCCAAACAACTCCCCCATGAGCCCTTTCACCTGCTGACCAAACTCGACCTGAAAAGCAGTCCCCAGTTCTTTGCTCCCCCAGCCCCTGTGAGAAGGCTTGTCCCATCCTTCCCTCCTCAGAGTGTTAGAAACCATCTACCAATTTCCAGCCTGTGTTTGTTCATGGCCAGGTTGATCCAGGATTATATCTGTGTTCTTGTGCCAACACTGACTCAAGCAGTTCTTCTACCTAGTGGTCCCCTCCACCACTCAAGGCATTTATAAAGAACAATGTTAGCCTTTGCCAACCTTCTGGTCAGCTAAAGGAGGCAAACTCCTTTGGATGAGCTTCCCATTCCTCAGTAGTCCACGCTCCTAGTCATTTTTTTCTGTGCCTGCTCCGGTTTGATTTGATTTTCTCGCACTGATGCTGGTACCCCATGCTCCCCCATCTCTTCTGAGATCTGAACTGCTAAGCCCGTGGACCACATGTACTTTTTAAACAATTACATCACATTGGTGGCTCATGGTCATCTTGTGACTGACTAGCACGTGGGGTCCTTCCACTCCTTAAGTCGCTGCTTGTTCACGAGCTCCGAAGTCGTAGCAGAAATTCTGGACGTTATTCCCTAAATGCTGCTCTTTGTGCCTCAGACTTGCATCTTCCTGGATAATAACCCAGCCTGCCTTTGTAGTGACACCACCTCTTGGCCTTGTGATGCTAGTGCATTTAATTATCCCACTCATCATTTTTGTGGCTAGGCCATTAATAGATTGGCCTCCATGGCAGTTCTCAAGAAACTCCAGGATTCTTGCACTGCAGCCTAACACCTGCCCTTTCAACTCCCCCAGCTGTCAGAGCCCCAGCCGAAGTTCCCACCTTCCCTGTCTTAATTAATCATTTCCCATTTGGCAATACGTCACACATTCTGGAGTAGATGGTTTTGCTTCTCCAAAGTGTTACTGGTTTTGAGGAGGGCACCACATTTTGTTCTGCACTTCAGCATCATTGCCCTAGGTTTGGATAGTCTCACGCATAAGAAATAAACTGCTTTTTAACCTTCGTTCCTGTGGTAATTGCAGTCCCTTCCCAGGCCCAGGGCCACCTATAAAGCAGAGTAAATCTGGGAACATCTGCACAGCCTTATGGATAGCAGGGTCTCCTGCACCTTGTGCTCTGGAAATGGATGGTTCCTCCCTGTGCTTAGAGATCTCTGGGTCCCCAATAGCCTCACTTACTGTCTCACTTCCCAGGAAAGCTGCACCCCTACCCCATTTCTGGCCTTCCTCAGTACAACCATTTCAGCCATGAACTTCATGGCTTCAACTTCATTAAACTTGTTGAATGTTCATATGTCTTGTTGGGGAGGATTATTTTGAGTCCTCTCCTTCTTCTGGTGAAGAAATACAAACTTGGTGAGAAATACTCACCTCAAACTATCCATATGAGCAGCCCTGGGCTGACAGACCCTCTCGTGGTTACACCAAGGTACTTCTCCGGTCATCCCTCTTCAGAAATGCTGGAGATGGGTGCAGAAAAGCTCTGCCCTCTGCCCCAGAGCCCTTGGCACTGCTGCAAGCTACCCACTAAGCTCGGGGGTGCAAGGACATCTGTAAAGCAAGGGCCCAAAATGCTAGGGATAACACTGATGGGTGAAGACGAGAGCCAGTGAAGTGTTGCTCTGGAGAACCTCATCCCTTGGAGGCGGCCTTGTGTTTGGTGAGCTGAGAGGAGGAAAGGTGGATGGGGAACGGTGATGGTGCTGCTCTCTGGAATGGGTTCAGGAGGTCTCTCCACATGTTTCTCCCCAGCAGGAAAGCATGCCCTTCGCAGTAGTGGGCAGCGACAAGGAGTACCAAGTGAATGGCAAAAGAGTCCTGGGCAGGAAAACACCTTGGGGAATCATTGAAGGTAAAAAAACCCCTTGCTTCTTGGAGCTGAAAGTATCTCTGCAGGCCCCAGTAATAGACAAGGGTCCAGATAACATGTCCCATGGCTACCTTCCCATCCCTTTTGCGATAAACTTTTGAAACCAAGCAAGAGGAGGATTGTCAAATAGCTCTGCTGGGAAGGAACTGCCATGGTCAAGGTGGCACCACCACCACCAACTGGCAGAAGCTGGAGCCACTCCAAACACCATGGTGTGTGAAGCTCAGCTCCCGAGGTTGCCTCGGTTTTCAAATTAAAATTCACATGTGACTGCTCAGCACCTCTTAGCATGTCTCCTCAATGCCTGACAGTGTGGCGTTCAGACAACTGCCTGTCCTTTCTGAAGTACACAGGCTCTGCCCACCTGGAACCTGCCCCATGGGAACGACCTTCCCATGCTCTGTAACCACAAAGAGGTTGTTGAAAAAATCAAACGTAACAATTGCTTGCTTTCTTTCCAGTGGAAAACCTCACTCACTGTGAATTTGCCCTACTTCGAGATTTTGTCATCAGGTAAGGCCATGGCCACGCACCAGTCTGCTCCTGATGAGCAGGGAGTCTTCCTGAGGCCCTCTTAGAGTGAAATAGCCCCTATGGAAAGGAAAATAAAGTACATTTCCAACAGTGAAAGCTTATGGGGGGTAGGGTTGGATTGAGTTAAGGGGTAGATACTCTAGGGCCTCTCTTAGTGACATGACCACTACGTCAAGTAGGTGCTAGTTGTCATGTACCACCACCCCCCTTATATCCCATTAAGGATATTAGGTTGCAACAACTTCTATTTGTTGCTGACAACAGATCTGGGCTGGAGTCAGTGAGAAAGAGGCCACTACCACATCCTAGACCACGTGTCCTACCGGGTTCCAGATGTGCTGGAACATACGACCTGGAAGTGAAAAGCTCCGTATTTCATTCGGCTTTCATTGTCCTGTCTTATTTCTGCTCTGTTTCATGAAGTTGTCTCAGCACAAGTGATATCTGCCCCAAATTCTGTAGAAGGGCTGCAGATCCAGGGTCACCTCTGTTCCCTACTAATACAATAAGGTTTTAAAAAACCCACCAAAAATAAGAAAATAAGGGAAACACACTTCAAAGCCAGAGCTCTGTGGCTCATTCCACCTGTGGGTATGGTGATACTGAGACACTTGGCCAGGTACAATGCTTTGACATCACCCTACTGCCCTGTTTTTGTTCTGCAATACCTTCTGCAGCAGACATGCTTTCCCTAGGTCTTCCAGTAAAAACATCCCAACCAAGTCATCATCACAAAGCATACAGCAATCCAAGGCCCCAGGCTTTTGTGGGGGTTGGGGACAATGCTCACAGCAGTGTTCTGCAGGTTATGGTCTGCGGTGGGCCTGATACACCCTCCTGGTGCTTCCTTGTCTCACCACCACTTCAGATGAGACAAGCCCATGTCTGTTCTGACAGACCTGGATGGCCAGGAGCTGTCCCACTGGCACGGGTGTGAGAAGGGCAGGACATTGGCAAGCACAGCCAGGGATTTCAGCCTGCATCCTGCAAATACGTTGTTGAATGCTGATGCTCCAGCTCTCAGTTGTGTGGGATAGCACCCATGCCATCCATGCAGAAAGAGGGATGCATTCATTAGCCAGACTGACTGAAGAAATCTTCCATTTATCTCAGGGAATAAGATGATCATTAGAAGATGAATACTGACTGCGCTGATATTGGTTATCATATCCTCTTCCAAGCCCATCTTCACTTTTCCCCCTGCAGGACCCACCTTCAGGACCTGAAAGAAGTGACCCACAACATCCACTATGAGACCTACAGGGCCAAGCGCCTGAATGACAATGGAGGGCTGCCCCCCATGACTGTCGAGACAGAGGAAAACCACGAAAGTAACCTGTGAATTACTCCCCCCTCCCCGCCCCACTGTCACCCAGTGTCTCTGGATACGACAACCCACCCCTGCGACCCTTGACTCCACCGTGGGCCTGTCTCTGAAGCGTGTGGCGCATCCTCCGTGTGTGTGAGAGCGTGTGTGAGTGTGCCTGCCTTTGTGCCGGAGAGGGCCCAAAGGCGTCTCCCCCGTCCCTCCCAGAGTGTCCTCATTCTCCGTTTGTTTTTTGCACAGCGGACTGTCCGTCACCTTCCTTTCTCTTGTTTCTGTGTCTCAGCTGTGTGTCTTGCCTGGAGGAAATAGGGATGTAGGGATGGGGGAAGGATTTCTAGGGGCAGGAGGGCTTCAGAGGTGGGAGGTGCGGGGCACGCTGTGGTCCTGTTTTTATCGCTTGGAGACACAGCAAGGAGAGACTCCAGGAGAGATGGTGGAGTCGGTGCACACAGTGTCTTCAAGTGGCGGCAGCAGAGATTTCTCTTGGGTCCTCGGTGGGTGGGAAGGCAGCTCGTTGGTCCGAGGGCATGGTGGTCCAGTACTTTATCCCCATTTCTTGCTGTGGCTTCCCCAGGGGAAATGGCAGCTTGGAAGTGGATAGATAGGAGAAGTGAGAGACTGATATGTTTTGTGGTTCAGGGGAAGTGACTGGTGCGAGGAGACAGAATTAGTTCTTGGGCTGTAGCATCTATTTGAGAAGCATCAAAGTACTTGGGGAAAGTAGCCATATTTTCCAAAAGAAGCAAAACCCAGAGGAAAAGAACGCGTTCCTGCTGCAGAGGGTGCATTTGGCCTGCCCAGCGCTAAGATCAAAAGCCAGGCTTGTGTCACAGGCTTTTGATCCTGAGCAGATCAGACCAAACTGTCCTGAGGTCACCCCACCTCATCCCCCATTGCAGCGCTCTCTCTCCACCAGCACTGGGCAGGTCCCGGCTGAACTTTTCCCCCACAGCACCCCCTCTGCTGTGGGAGCGCAGGGAAGATGGTGTCATGGGGGGTCCCTGCCGGGACCTCCCCCAGGGACAGCCCCGCTCGGCACAGGGCCTTCAGGATCTTGGATGAGTGCAAAGAGCTGTGGACTGAGAAGCGCTGGGCCAGCGTGTCTCCCTGGGTCTCCGCTGGTGGTGGAAACACAAGAGAGACCTCCTCCTCACTGAAATGGCTGCATTTGCTACTCCAGCAGTCTCAGCTTGTGCTGCTCCTCCACCCTCCTACTGCCCTCCCAGCTTCCATGTCTTCCTCTCCTGTGCTTTTGTCCTCATTCCCTTTTAGCCCTCCAGAGCTTGCTCGCTTGCTTCCTTCGTCTCAGTTTCTCTGCTCTTGACCCTTTCTGTCTCTCCTTCATTTCTCCGAGTACTTGAATCTTCCTCTTCTCCAGGCTGTTTCCTCCCTCTCCCTCTCCCAAGCTCTCAGACCTCCTCATCAATGTGCTTCTGTGTCCTGTTGAGAAGCTGTCGTTTTACCTTCCCCTGGAGGGGCTGGGGAGGGAAGGTAAAGAGCCAGGAGCAGAAAGAGGCACAGCTTTACTGAAGACTATACGCTCCTGTGTAGCCAGTGTCAGCTCTTTTCTGGATGTCCCTGCGCCAGGCGAAAAGCATCAGGGTTGGCTGGGCAGAAGGCAGGAGGGGAGAAAATCACAGATGCCCTGAGTTTGGCAGCCTCTGCCTGTGCCCTAGCATGTCACACAGTTGGCAGGGGCTGTCACCTCCAGAATAGCCGATTACATTTAAAATGCATGTGCAAAACGCCACGGCACGGGACAGTAGTGCTGTGAGTCAGGGGAAGTGCAGTGGGTTTGGGATGGGGGTTGGAAAGGCTGGCGCGGGAGAGGGGAAGAGGTCCCAGCGAGGGAACAGCAGAGGAGGACTCAGGCCAAGCCTGAGGTTGGTTGACAGAGCTGTGCAGGGGCCAGGGCTGGGAAGAGAGTGCTCCAAGCCTCAGCAAAACCGTCTAAGACCGTATGTCCACCTTGTGGCTTTCTCTGGTGCTGTCACTACAAAGCAAAGGTCTCTTCACTCTCGCTCCCACCTGTCCACACGAATCAGCCATTCTCAGCACCACTAGGACGTGAGGGCCGCAGCGGCCCTTCGCGGTCCTTTCACCACCCACGTTCACAGCTCCCGGTGTTCCTGTATGCAGGGTGTGCGCACAGCCGTGCACCCGCCTTCCCACCTGCACCAGGCCTCCTCAGCCCCCCGCAGAACAAAAGCCTCGTCATCGGTGCCAGCAGCCGTACCACGGACCCTGCAGAAACCATCCCGCTATGCCGCTCCCATCCTGCCACCCACACTGGCCGTCCACAGCCCAGCGTGGGGTCAAAGCCTCCTCCCAGCTTGTCTCCACCAGCTGACCAGGCGTGCAGGTGTCCCCAGCATCACTGGCTGCCAGAAGCATCTTCTCAGCCTACTCTGCTGTGGCTGCTCCTGCCTCTACATAACGTTTTAAACCCAGTGCAATAGGAAAGACTCCCCCAGGGCTCCTCTTCTTCACTGCACTGAAGCACGAAGCCACGCTCTGTCATCTTTAGCGGGGGCATGCGGAGGTGTTCCCCGCACTCGTGTTCTCACACAGCTCTTTGGTGGCCATGCGACTGCTCTAGAGGAACTCTCTTGCCACTGGGCTGCATCACCCTGGGCTGCGGTACCGTCACTTCTACGACTTTTGGGCCCAAATAATGGTTACGGCAGAGAGCCAACACTGCCCTGCTTAATGAAAGCAAAGCAGACCCCACGCAACAGAGGAGAGAGATTTTCCTTTGCCTGTAACGTGAACTGCAAGGACGAGACTGTGTGTTTTGCCCCATAGGTTTAGGAGTTTTTGTTTGTAGTAAGGTGGTTTTTAAGCTCTGCTCTGTCATTTCCTGTTGGATCATGGACCACTTCTAAAGGATCCATAAAAGCTTGCTGAGAAAAGCAAGCTCAGGTATTCCTCACTGCCATCCATCCTCTCGTGCAAACATCCTACTGGTATCTGCCTATCTACCAGAAAGTCTACAAATGGCAAATAGAAAGAATCTCCCATTGCACGACAGCGGGAGATACCGTTGGGAAAAAGTCTGCTGATGGGTAAGGTGGGAAAAGCCTGAAAGGATCCTAGCTCTCACACGCCACCAGCCGAGTCCCAGGACGACCGCAGCAAGTCAGACGTTCCCCCCAGAGACATCGCTTGAACGGCACCACAGGGTGGTAGAGTCTAATTTTACACAGGAGGTACCCACTCAGTGCGTTCAGACTCACAAACTCTTCCCCACATAAGCCATTTACCAGCAAATGTTTGCAACACACGGCAAACCCCAAAGGTCTTTTTTTACGCTGGACAAATTCCATTTAGGTGAAGATGGCAGCAAACATGACGGCAGGCGCGGCTACGCTGTGAGCAGAGGGAGCAGGAAGAGCAAGCAGCGCTACGCGTGGGCCCCAGTGCGCGGTTAGTTGTCAGGACGAGTCAATTACGGCTCACTGCGGTTCGTACGCGGGCGTCTCGGGGGAAAGGCTGCCTCGGCCGCGCTGCCCGCACCTTCCCCGCCCCGGCAGGGGTCTCGGGAAGCGGCGCTGCGAGGGTCAGGCGGACAGAGGACGGCAAACGTCGCGCTTCAGGCAGACACCGGACC
>VYZV01010248.1:116083-130168 GCA_013401275.1 Pandion haliaetus
GCAGAAAGAACGTGTGATGAACTGATCGTAACACCCGATCCCCGGCCCCCTGCCCTGCTGGGGGGGGGGGGGGGGGAGGCAGAGAAAATCAGGAGAAAAGTTAAGCCCAGGAAGAAAAGAGGGGTGGGGGGAAGGTGTTTTAAGATTTGCTTTTATCTCTCATTACCCTACTCTGGTTTGATTGGCAATAAATTAAGTTAACTTTCCCTAAGTCGAGTCTGTTTTGCCCGTGACAATAATCCTTATCTTGACCCGCGAGCCTTTCGTTATACTTTCTCTCCCCTATCCAGCTGAGGGCGTAGTGATAGAGCGGCTTTGGTGGGCATCTGGCACCCAGCCAGGGTCAACCTACCATAAGGACTTGGTTTTATTTAGCTTAGAAGAAGTGTTTCCTCTTTGCATCTCGGAAATGGAAAGAGCTCTGCTGCCTTGTCAGTCTGTCACTCCCAGCGAGTCCGAGAATCTGCATCTAGCTCAACTATGAAGTAATGTCCCAGTAGAATTTCTTGGTCAGGTTGGTTTTTTCTCATTAAAGCTAGATTTTTGTAATGTCTTCCTCCTTGGATAGTGGCAGTTTTTAGCTACATCTATACTGTTATATTTTTCTCTTCCTAAAGAGCACATGACCTGAAACTACAGGGCTTTTGGTTGTTTTCCCATATGGTGGCCCTGTTGATTCCTCCCTTCCCCCAATAATTTTGCAATTTCCTGACTTCTGACTTGATCTGGCTTCTACAATATGTTGATCAGAATACATAAGGATTACTTTAGATCTGGCCTCTTCAGGCTTGTGTTGGGTTAGGGTTTTGTGTTTTTCTTTTTCCATGCTCTTGAACCATAAACCACCTCAGATTGTAACACTCTGCAAGCTTGTCACCCCCAAGGCTCTTTTGTTTATTCTGCAGATTTTCTCACTAGGTGGTATGTTTAGGATCTGCCCTGTAGATTCAGTGACATGCTTGCTCAAGTCGACTCTCATTTTTCCTGAAAATGTATTTCGTTTTTCAGGCACCTCCATACCCCTGGCCCTGCAGTGTTCACAGTTCTCATCTGGCTTTGTGTCATTAGCAAACTTTGCTATTGTTCCCATAGATATCCAACAATAATAACCTTATTGCTGACGTTACTGGCTCCTCGTTTTG
The DNA here is from genome assembly GCA_013401275.1 of Pandion haliaetus. Classification (NCBI taxonomy): domain Eukaryota; kingdom Metazoa; phylum Chordata; class Aves; order Accipitriformes; family Pandionidae; genus Pandion; species Pandion haliaetus. Next base: position 117,226 of record VYZV01010248.1, read on the forward strand.
TGCCTTAGCATGGTGCTGTTTATTACAAATACTTAAATCACGTGAAGCAGGGTCAGCAGTGAGGGTATTAGTGAAGCAACTTCCTCAGTTTGCACGGTGGGTGCAGTGTTACAGCAGTGCTGTTTTCCCATGTGGTGGCCAGTCCTGGATTTGAGCATGGATGCAGAGAGAGAAGCATCTCTGAGACGGTAACCTTGGTTTCCAGGGGGTGGTTTCAGATACGTCAACCCTTCCTGTGCCCTGACCTTTGGGCTGAGGCTCTTCTCAAGCAGAGAGAGGATTTCCCAGCCTCGTGGTTTTGGAGACAGAAACTGTGATTTAAAGCTTCCCTTTGTGGAGGAGGAGCAGGGGTTGTCACAGGTGAGAGGATGAATTCTTCTACTCTGCATAGATCATCCCTCTCTGTTCAAAGGAAAAACGGCGGGGCCCACATCAGAACTGAGTCTTTTGGGATAATACTCAGTTTCTGGCGTGCTATTCCACTCCCTGTGTGATGGGGGGGGCGGGGCGTCAGAGCCGTTGTTGACTTTGTCTCTCCAATTTGTCTGATTTCCTCCTGTAGTGTTCTCAAACAGTGTAAAGATGTGGAGCTCTCCTTCAGTGACGTGACGGGCAAGCCTGAAGCCTTCAAAGGCACCAAGAAGGGGATGCTGTATCTCACCCCTTACAGGGTAAGGCTGATGCCAGCGGGGCTTTGTCTTTCTCAAGGGATCTTGTAGACTTTAGACCAGAAACCTAGTTGGTGCCTGTGTCATAATCCCAGTTCCCTACAAAGGCATGTGCAGTCCTGGAAATCACTGTCTAGAGAATATTTATCATATAATGTGTCAGTCAGTATTACTTTCTTTGCAAACTGTCAGAGCTTATCCTTAAAAAGCAGAACAGTAAAACCCTGTAAATGCACACGTGTGTTTTAAGTGGTACATTATTTTGCTACATACCTGCTTTGGGTGAGTGAGCCATGTGCCATCAAATCTGTTTGGGATCCCGCAGTATTAAGCTGTGAAATAACACAATGCATACTGATACTAGGAGTTAAGTTACCCTTTTTTTGGGTGCTGCTACACCTGGAACTCCATGACTATCCTTTATATCTAATTCAAGTGATTCAGAGGCATTCACTCCTGTCTTGCAGATGATCTTTGTGTCGAAGGGCAAGGATCCTATGCTGTCTTTCATGATGCCATTTTATTTGGTGAAAGGATGCTCAATCGAACAGCCTGTTTTCTCTGCCAATTACATCAAAGGACAGATTCAGGCGGAGGCAGGAGGTATGTGCCTGTGCTTTGTCGACTGAACTCTTCCCAAGTGTCACAAGTCCTTTTCTGCTGAACATCAGGTAGACGGCTTATGTGCACAGGAAGGACGGACAGCGTAGCTGTGCCACTATAGCTAGCATGTCCACGCTGAGGTAGCTTGTGCCTTCTGAACTTTAAGGCACCGCTTCTGTGTTACTTTCTGCCCCCAAAGCTAGTAACTGACTTCCGCAGGATGACTTGTTTAATGCTGTAACTCCTGCCTTGCTGAGTATGTCATGTTTACTCGGTTTCCATGTGTGCTTGTGTTCTCCTGTCTTTGACCTGGAAGGGTGGATAAGTGACCAAGTCAGCAGTCATTGGTATCGATAGACAGAATGAGCCACCACTTTTGTTTTCTGGAGCTGCTTACCAACTTGGGTACATTTGCGTGCATCTAGGATGCTGCTGCTTTGTTCCCAATTTGATGATGAAACTGGGGTAAGACTTACAGTCACGGGCATGACCAAACATGGGGAATTGCAGGTATTGAGTAGAAGGCTTCTGTTTCAGATTTCTTCCCTCTTTAGCCCTGGAATTAGTTTATGTCCATTTTGATGGCATCTGGAGAGCTTAGGCTTTTGCTTTCTGCTCGTGACAGTGTTTTAAAGTGACTCGGTCCTCTGGGGATTGTGGATCAGCCCACCTTCTTGGGCTGAAATCACACTAAGAGAGTGGTTTTAAAGAGGTGAATCTCCAAGGGGGTAACTTTCCATGGTGGATTGTTTTGTTATATTTCTGTACTTTATTTCTACTTTGTCCCCAAGAGACTATCTCTACTTTTACTAACTTCATTGTTAGACAAGGAAGATAAATCTTATTTTATGAAATCCTTTGTTTAAATGGCATCTTTTTTCTAAAAACACCAAAAAACCAAAGCACCCCCCAAAAAAGCCCCTACAAAACAAAGCACTCTTACTTATCTTGCAATATCATTGCCTACTTGAATTTTTTTCTGAAAAACTGCGTTTATAATCTGAGTTTCTGGGGGTCAAAGAGATTAGAAATGTTGCATCTGATTTAAATCCTAGCTTGAGTTGCAGATCCTGATCTGTAGTCCACTGAGGTCAGCAATAAAACTTCATTTGAGGACTTTCAGTTAAAATCCTCAGTGAATTAAGTGTTCTTTCTTTACACTGTGTTCATTATTAGGTTCTACTAAACCTTTCAGGAAAGCACAAAACAACCTAGTTACCTAGAGTAGGCTGCTTCTGCATAACGGTAGTGGGGATTGTCTTTTAAAGGGTAAGTAAATAAATTCCTGATCTTCTTGAGATACTATTTTGGGGGACATCTGATAGCAACACCATGACTCTTTCCCCCTAGCAATAGGACTCAAAGCAGTTTTGAAATAAAGAATCAAAAAAATAATTGGAGTATTAACTGTTTTGCTGTCTTGACTGCTACTGAGGAGGTTAGTCGTCCGTTTCAATTCTAATTCTCTCTCTCCTAGGTGGCTGGGAAGGGCAGGGGACATTTAAACTGACTTTCAACAGTGGAGGAGCCATTGAGTTTGGACAGCTGATGTTCAAAGCTGCCTCTAATGGTAAGGGATCTTCAGAGCCTGCAGTTCCCCCATGGCTGGCTGAGCTGGTTAGAGAATAGTGCTCTTTGAACTTCATGGGAGGAAGGGTACCCTATGCGCTCTTCCACAGCAACATATTTTTTCCTCTTTCCAGGGGACCTTTTGTTTTCCCTTCCAGTCCTTTTTCTTTGTTTCATCTTAGTGCTTTGTGCAGTCAGAATATTCTGGGGTTTGTGCTTCTGAGGTGGACCACCTCTTTCTACAGAACCTTATTCCTCCTGGAATAAAACTGAAATATGTGATGGTGAAAAATTGATTCACTTACCTACCCTCAGCTCAGTTCTATAACAGTGACGTGAGATGGGGGAAGTTAATGTGCGTGTTTGGAGAGGGGAGGAAAATAAATTTTTAAAAATGACTTCTATTTAAAACTTTCAAATGGGGGAAAACTGTACATGTTTTTTCTGACAAGAAAGTTTTCTTTTTAAAGAAATGTGCATTTAAAAACATACACTTTTTTTTCTGATAAGAAAGTTTAAAAAGAAGGAAAAACCTACCTACTGGTACTTGCTTTAGAATGGTCTTTTCTTGCCACAGTGGGAGCTCTGCGATGGGAGTGGTACCTGATAGCTAGTATTTTTTCAGCTGGTTTCCTTTAGCACCCTGTGGACTTGCAGGGAGGAGACTAATGCTTTTCAAGCGCAGTACTGCGCCAGGACTGTATGGTGAATTTGGATTAAGGGAGATGGTGCTGCATGAACAGGACTATTTTCCTTTTATTCTGTATGTTCAGTTGTAAGAAAAGGATGCCTGGCTTACTAAACATGTGCTCCTTAGCTTCCAGTGGCGTTCCTCTCCAGAACCCTGGCTATGGCTATACGCCGGTGCCTGGAGGGTATGCACCCGCCCCGCCTCCTCCCGGGGGTTATTCACCTGCACCAGGGGGCTATGCTGCTCCTCCACCACCAAATGGACCGTATCCTTACGCACCACCTCCAGTGAATGCCTACGGACCTGCTCCACAGCCCGTGGGATATCCATACGCCCAGACTCCAGGTTTGGAAGTTGTGTCATGATGACTGGCAGGGTGTATTTGGTGTTAGTTGTAAAGAAATCACAGTGGTACGGTGAGGGTTACTGTAGTTTTGTCTCCACCAAGGATCCTTGTCCTTGCAAAAACCTGTTGCATGCTGCTGATCACACCCGTGTGTCTCTATAGTTGCAGCTGGATGGGAGGAGAAAATGTGGTTTCTAAATTCTGCTGCTGCTGCTTGGCAGAGAATTGTTGCCTGCTGGCATGATGGGCATTAGCAGAATGTCAAATCCCTGCTGTCTGCATCCCTGCCGAGCCTGCAGAGCTTTCCTCGCTGCTGCTCTTGTCCAGGGCTAATGTGCTGCTGGGCCTGTGAGCTCTCGTCCCCTCTGTCCTGTTGCCACGGCCCAAAGCATCAATCCAGTGTCATCTTTTTCAGGTATTTACCCACCACTTCCAAACACGAACCCCATGTATGTGCCACCTCCTCCCCCCTACTCCGGGCCATCTCCTGCAGGACCCTCAGCTCCTCCAGCCTGGGTGGGCCCAGGGATGCCAGGTAAGTGGGACCGGGGGGCTGCCAGGGTCGAGCTGCAAAAAGGTGCTGGGGGCTTGGGCTGTGGGTGGCGTTATGCGTACAGCACGGGGTGGGAAGCTGCTGTGGTTGCAGGAGCTCAGAGTCGTCTCGATCTATTATTTGAGGTAACAGAGTGTGAGGGGAGCTGCTTGGCTCTGCACTGCACAGCTTGCGGTCAGCTCTAGCCAGCTTGCAGCTTTCCTGAACTGCTCTGAATTCAAACCCAGCTTGCTGCAGTTGCTGTTGGCTCTTTGGGCCTTTGTTGCCTCCTCAAAAGAGCTGTGGCTTGGGAGAAGGCTTTGGGGCTTGGGCCACTGCCCAAGGCATGTAAAACGGCTTCTTTCCTTTCCGTTGTAGGGGGCAATAAGGCTATGGAAGCTGCTTCCAGTGCATATTACAACCCTGCCAACCCACACAATGTGTACATGCCCGTGGTGAGTGCTGCACCTGTGGTCTGTTCCCTCTTCTGTCACTAGTAGAGGCAGCAGTTTGCCTTCCTAGCAAAGTCTAGCGTGCCTTCATATTGAACACGTACAGAAAATGTGCATTTTCTTGGGAGGGAGGTATGGATGTTGGGCCCATGAAGAAGCCTTGTTAAATCCTCAATCAGGAAAGGAGGAGGGCCTTAAGGTTCATCCGTTAACAGCCATTCAGTACTTGTCTTACTCTTAAAGGCATAACAAATTTGCACAGGCACAGAGAACACACAGAGCTTTCTGCTTCTGTTGGGCCTGGAAGTGGGGAGAGTTAAAGAGCAGGTCGCTTAAGGATGAGAGCATGTGGGTTTCTCTTTCGTTTTTTTTCTGGGCTGCGTGGAGACGGGGAGTCTCTTACTGTTCGGTCAGTGCCAGGTGGTAGGTAGGCTGTAGCTCCATCTGGTACGTGACAGCCAGTCTGCCCGTGCCCTTCACTGCCTCGCGTGGCTCTGTGGTGGGCTGCAGGCCAGTGGAGCAGCAAAGCTGGCCCTCAGCCCCGGGGCTTGCTGTCTGCTGGGTCAGAGCTATGAACATCGACAGAGACAGAGCCCTGGAAGTGAAGGGAGGATGGCGATTAAAACAGATTAAATGGTCTGTTTGCGATAGACCATTTGTTACCTGGTTTTGAGGGGACCTTCCCTAGAAACATTATGGGAGGCAGCATATATCCTGGAGCATACATAACTGGTGCTAGAGAGGAATGGTGCGATGAAATGACAGCTTAAAACACAGCACCTGGCTCTGTAGCTCACTGAAGAGCAGTCATTTCTTGTAAGCCAAGCCTGGGAATGCCTGGGAAGAGCTCGTCGTAAAACGAGTGGGGTTGTTGACTCTACCGTATCTCCTTCCAGGATCAGCCACCTCCTTATGCACCTCCTGAGGATAAGAAGAACAACTAACAGAAGGAAGTTGCAGCCAGCCTCCCACACTCCCTCTCCCTGAAGACAACTTGGCTGTTACTACCCGTCGGGTTAGCATATCTCTAGGTCTCTTTGTATATATACGATATATGTAGTGCTGGGCAGCTGAGCACTTGCCCTCCTTAAACATTAAGTCAGTGGCAATACAAGGCGGAACAACAGCACTTTCCTGCTTATTTGCTTTATCTCATGGGGGCAAAGCACTAACCTTTTGCTCTGCCATTGGCTTGAGGAGAGAGATGGACTTCTTAAACCACCAGTAGACCACATCACTAATCTAGGACTAAAATACAAAGGCTCTGGGACCTTGGAGTAGAACTCCTTGGAATGCCAAACTTTTGACTTCTTCTGAAGCACCATCTGAGGGGGAAGGTATAGAGAGCCATGAGGTTCCTTGCATAGACCCCTGGGTGCCCCAGAAAGGTGTTAAATATCTTTAAATTCTGGCACAGCTCAGCGTGAGACACGACTCTGGAAATCCTCTATGGTGCTGGAAGCGTGTGTTTCGCGTCCTGGACTAACAGTCATGGTGTGACGAACTTGGGAAGTGCATCCCAAGAGACATGGAAGCATTTGCCTGTGCAAGAGGGAAGGGGATGGGCCGCAGTCAGCCTGCCTCTGTAGACATTGAATAGAAAAGCAAACAAAGGTGTGCTGCAGGGCAGTGAGCTGATACTGGCAGGCGTGCGAGTCAGTCTTCCTTTCCCTCTCCCAGAAGCAGGTCCCGTATCTGTGCAATGATCCTGTGTCAGGCGGCTGTTCTTCGAGTGTAATGGAGTCAAGTGCTGCACAGGAGGCTGCTTGCCTTGCAGCAAAATATGTTACATTAGGAAGATGACCTGGCACTAGCCTTGTCAGGAGACAGGTCCCGCAGCCCTGGCTCCCTCTGCTGAGCAAGCTTGTGCTGCATGCTAGCTCCGCAGGGGACAACTGGCCTTCATCTTCTTCCTTGGGCCGCTACAGCCAGTGCGTGCGTACCCACACCGGCGCAGCGTGGGAGGGTAGGTGCTGCAATGGCGGGGCTGGGTTGCTTAGGGGTGCAGTGCCCTCTCAGCTGGGAACCACTGTCTGGTGTGGATGTTACTAACGCTCAGCTCTCTTGCAGAGACTGGCTGCTCAGCCGCAGCCTCGCCTTCTTCCTTAGGAGATAGTGCCATTAAACCTGCCCGAAGAGAGTCTCTCTAGTCTGGTGGAGACCCTTGCGATCCTTTACATAATGGGGTGATTTACTTCTTCCTACAGCCTTCCTACCTTCACAGTGAAGGGGAAGGGGTGTTTTCCCTCTTACTTCCCTGTGCGCCAGGGCTCTCCTGTAAGTCAGGTTTGCATGACGTGGAAGTGTGAATTCCTGAAGAAGCCCTGTGCGGGGGGAAGTGAATTTCCTTATGTATAAACACCTTTTAAGTCTGAGTTAGATATATTCTAATAACTCTGTATTTAAAAAAAAAAAATCAACCAGGAATGTTTGTAACTTTTTTTGAATTGCACTTTAATACAGGAGTGTTGATACCCTTAGCTGCCTGTCCACTGTTGTGTGTGTGTGTTGTGCTGACCTTCGTTCTTGCCTACTGCACAGCAGGCTGGAACAAACGACAACCACTGGTGGTGTTCTCCTGGGCTGGCTGTGGGCCAGTCCTCTCTCCCTGGTGCATGGCTAAGCTGGATCTGGAATTAAGTAACTGGGAGCACAGAAGGTGGGGCTTATCCTCTTGCTGCCTGGGGACGGTGGAAGGCTGGTTTTCGCCTTTGCTCTTGCTCAGATACCCAGAACTGGCACATGTTCATGTCCTCGGAGCAGGCACAACACTGCATTTAGCAGGGGCCATGTCACCACCCCACTACTCACTACGGCTGTTTTCGTAGCACCTCTCCCATGTACATTTACTGCCAGAGGGAAGGCCTGTCTATAAGATGAACTCCTCGCTAGCCCATTTTCTTTCCAGTGAGGGAAAAATAAATATATGGTAAAAGAAAATGGCACTTAACTGTGGACTTTAAAATCCGTTTCCCCTTGTGCCAAGGAAAACTGTTGCCCTGCTGAACATGATGTAACTACTGTAAAGCTGTTTGCTACTCTGCATCAGTCTCTGACGGGAAACCAGTTCTCTTTCTTAGCACAGTTGTTCCTGTTTTGAGGTAATGACCCGTAGTCCTACATGAACCAAGTAGCTACGGCTAGCAACACAGAATAAATGTGAAACAGAGAGCCTGTGACTTGCTTCCCCTTTATTTCAATTAATTTGGCTCAATCACCCCCCAAGAACAAAGCCAGCTCCTGCACACAGACATGAGGTGCGCTCGTCCTTTCTCGTTAGCACTGCACGTATCGTGTTTGAGGATCTTGCTGCTGCACTCGGAGAAAGTTTCTGAAAGTGGCCAGAATCAGCCATTTGGCCCTGCAGGAAGCAGAGTGGGCAGATGACCAGGAACCCTCCAGCATCTGCATAGAATTTTTTTTTTTTTCCCAAATCTAAAATACGGTATTTCCCAGGCTAAGGCTTAATCTTGTGTTGGTCTCCCTGGGCTGCAATCTTAACAGGCAATCTTCACAAATGCTGCACCCTTCTCTGGGGCAGTCAGGGTAGGCCATGTCTTGCCTCCATAGGATGGGCACTGTACAAAGGTGAAGCAGTTGAGGGTTTTCGAGTCTGTCTGGCCACTCGCTTCCAGTTTATTAGTGCAGGCTCCTTCTCAGGATGGAGCTGTGGATACAGCTGCCCTTGGGAGAAGGAGGAACGTGTCCCTGAGAAACCCTGAGACTTCAGCCTGCTGGAGGAGGGCCTAAGCCCCCTTTCAGCAGGCTAGAGCAAGAACAGGATGTAGCTTGCAGCTCGGAGGCACCTGCGACCATCTCCCAACTCAAAAAATGACCTCAGCTGAGCACCAGCATCTTCCTGACACCACTCGTGTACAACACACCGGCTCTGCAGTTCTTGGTGCTGTACCACAGCAAGGTTGCTGGGGCTGTGCATGGCCAGTGGAGGTTTTTGCTCTGCTCTGCTGTAAACTGCTACCAGAGGAGTTTTAACACAATGCTAGCATGCATGCTAGGCTGGAGTAGTGCTGGCCTCCAGGATCCTGGCAGCAGGATTGCGCCTGCAAGCAAAGCCTCTCTGCACCGGACCATCATGTCTCTAGGAGCTCTTGGTCCTGGGGAGGGTACGTGGGAAGGGTGCAGCCCTATTGACAGCCCCTTATTGTAAGCCAAGCTGATTATAGCAAAGGAAAGGGGGTGACCAGGTCCGACCCTTGAGACTAACACCGTCCTGCGTGGGGGTGGAGTCACTACCCTAGGAAGGTACTAAAGCATCCAAAGCCTTTCTACAGGTGTACCCCTGCAGCGGTCAGTGGTACCCAGCTCAAAGCAGCAAAGTGCTCAGGTGTCAGAGCTGACAAACTCCAACAGTGGCTGGACTCTGCTTGTACGGCATCTTCTACAGGAGGATCTCAAAGGGTTTTGCAATCACCGAGGAATTAATGCTCTGCGCGCCCTTAGGAGGCGGGTAACAAAAATTCCTGCTTTACGCAGACTGAGTAGACATCATCAAGCTGGCACCAGAGGAATGGTCACTCCCCGGCACTACTGGGCACGCCAGAGAAAGGCACTTGTGCAGTGAAGAGCCGCGTGTCCCAGGGTCTCGCAGCTCACCCCGGCACTGACCCACAGCCCACCCGGTGAGCCTCATCACAGGAGGACTGGGTGGAAACCTTTCCTGGGCGCTTGCTGTCTGACAACGTGCCAGGGCTGTGCCGGGAGCGCCGTGGGATAGAGATACCACATCACCACCCCCGAGGGGTTAATAACGACCGAGAAGCTGTCTCCCGTCTTTAAGCCGCTGATGATCTTCCCACTGTACACATCTTGTGCCTGGAAGAGAGAGATGGTGGCTACCAGGATTTTGACAGACCTTTCATCTTGAGGTCCAGCCATGGCCACTGACATGGCATGGCAGGACAGGGCACAGCAGCGGACAACAGGAGGGCAACCCAATGGGCAGCTGCCCCTTCATCCTAGAGGCAGGGAGCAGGAGTCCTTGCCCCCAAAAAAAGCACAGGGTGTCAACAGGGGAAGCTGGAAGGAGGAGGATCCAGGTGCCGTGGGGCTGCCCCACCATGCAGTGTGCCAGGGGGACTCACCTCATACACGGCGCCCTCAGGGAAGTGGAGCTTGGCCAGGCTGGTGGTGTAGCGGAAGGGCATATCTGTCCTCCGGCTGAAGAAGACGAGGGCACTGGCAGCCTGGGACAGCGGGCGCAGGAACACCTCAATGTGGGTTTTCTCCTAGGGGTGGGAATAGGTGGGTGAGGCAGAGCAGCCAGGACCAGCGCTGGCCATAACTTCTGACCTTGCCCTGCGGGGCTGCTATGCCAGCAGGTCCCCAGCTCCCACAGCTCTCCTGCTCACGCTTCCCTGCATCACCTCCCTCTCCCTTCTTATTGTGAACCCCTGTGCTGCTCCTGTCTGCTCTCCCAAACACGTCCACCTTCCCCCTAACCTTGACAATCCTGCGCCCCTGGATTCCTAGGGGGTCCTGGTTGATGTGGATCATCAGGCGGTTCTGCAGGATCTCCTTGGCGCTCGGGGAGATGGTGCGGAGATCCGTGGACATGAGGAGCGGAGCTGCCATTACTGTCCACAAGGCCATTTGGGAGCGGGACTGCTCATAGCTAAGGCCAAAGTTTCCAATGATGAGCTGGAGGGAAGAAGGGGGAAAAGACAGGAGAGGCAGAAAAGGGTTAGAAACTGGTCTGCTTGCCACACTTGGTGATGCTGCAGCTTGCTGGGGGGAAGCACGCATGGGAAACCTCACACGTGATTTGCCTCCCCTCGAGCAGCCCACCACTGCCGGGACATCCCACCCCCTGCTAGGTGCTGAGCCATCAGCACGCGTTCAAACGGGCTCACTAACACCCTTTGCTTCACCACTTTCACCTCAGGCTGTGCAAGGAAGGACAGGGACACCTGGGCAACAGGACAGGTATACTCAAGCGGTGAAGGGTTCGTCGCAACCACAGGCTTTGCCCTTGGCTAAGCTGTGGAAACTTGAGCTTTGCCTCTCTGCAGCAAGAGGGCTCCTGCTCCTGGCGCTCTTCCTTTGCCCTGCCCCTAGAAGGGGATGCCCCCAGAATCCCCATCCTCGCCAGGGTCAGTGCACCCACCACCCAGCCGCACCATGTCCGGGTCATTCCAGTGGCCAGGACCGGCCGCCGGCTGCAGCACATCCTGGTTTGCAGAGAACCAGTCAAGGATGGAAAGCACGCTGTCCCAGGAGTCCTGGATGTCATCGTAGTTACGCCACAGGTTGCAGACCTCTGCCAGGACGGTGTAGTTCACCTGGAGAGGAGCAGAGGGTCAGGCAAGAGGGAGAAAGGATGGGGTCTGCAAGCTGGGGAGAAGCAGCAGCCAGACCTGTTGAGAGCTGCAGCATCCAGAAGATGTTTGGTGTTTGCAAAGCACAGGGATGCATAGGAGGGCAACATCACATAGTAGAGGAGGACAGAGTCACATCCCACTATGACTGGGCATATCCCAGTATACTAGATGTCTGCTAAAACAACCACAGAGGCCACAGGGAAGTATGATCAGCTGCAAGAACGAGGGCAGCTCAGGATTGACTCAGAAGGTGAAAGACAAAAAAATACATGCAACCAATCCTCAAGAAACATTACTAGGAGGAACATCCTAGTTCAAGCACTTAAACCAGACAGGACCCGTCTCAGAAGAACAGACTGCCAGGATCAACCCCACACCAGCTGCGTGGGGTGGAGAGGGCCTGCCCCAGGGCCTTCTTCCCCCACGCTCCCATCACCCAGCCATGCTGGGAACCCCTAGTGTTCCCAGATGCCTGGCAGAGAGGCCACATCCCCTGCAGGGACCTGCAGCCCCATCCTGCCGGGGGTGGAGCGGTAAGCGGGGTGTAGCACCCGGTTCCTGCAGCTCCAACAACAGCTCCCCCAGGGCACAGGGGACATGGGAAACAGCCACTGGACGGGACAACCCTCACCTTGGGGGGGAGCCCCCCCTGATACGCTGGCCAGCTGCAGGAGTAGACGATGGGGCGGCCTGTGGCATTCAAGGCCCTCGCCATTTCTGGGTAGCCTTAGGAAGAGAAGATGACAACTGGTGAAGGGGGCAGCTGGCAGCAGCCTGCGTCCCAGCCCACCCGGCCGGGGAGACCCCAGGCCAGCCCGGCCTCCTGCCTTACACCAGCTCTAGGGCACCCCAACTTCCCCCTCTTTGCCCAAGAGCTGCAACAGGAGATGCAAAGGAAGAACCGGCTGGCCAAACGTTTCCGCGGACGGCCAGCTGCCCCAACTGAAGGAGCAAGGGAGAAATGCCAGCCGGCCGGCGAGCCTTTACCCTCCGCCTGCTCCTCTCCTGACGAGTAGCACCCATCCAGCTTCAGCATGTCCACGCCCCACTCCGCAAAGCTCTGGGCGTCCTGCTTCACATGGTCCAGCGTGGTGCCCGGGTAGCCCCCGCAGGTGAGGGTGCCCAGGTCGCCGTAAATGCCCAGCTTCAGGCCTCGGGCATGGACCTGCGAGGAGAGGAGAGCTGCAAGGAGGGGACGAGGGGGTCCGAGGTGCCTCCCAGGGACCAGACTCCTCCACGCCCTCCCAGCTCTCCCGCCGTGGTGGTGTGGGGACACAGAGATCCCCGGCATCCCCAGCAGGCACTCACATAGTCAGCCAGAGCCTTAATCCCTCGGGGAAACCTCTCGGGGTCTGGAACCAGCCGTCCCGCCGCGTCCCGCTGCTTGGCAGCCCAGCAGTCATCGATGTTGACGTACTCGTAGCCCAGCTCCCTCCAGCCGTCCTCCGCCAGGCGGTCTGCCATCTCGAAGAAGAGCGTCTCGCTGCAGGTCAGGGAGACGGGGACGCGGCCGGCTGAGACCCTGCGACCTCCGTGCCCCACCACGTGAGGTAGCCAACGCGGCTTCAGGGCTAACTGGGGGCTCGGTCACCGCAGGGCTGGCCTGGGCCATATGGGGGGGTCTCCAGGGCTCCCCTTTAAACCCCGTCCGCGTCCCATTCGTTGACCTCACCGAGGGGAAGCGTTTCCCCGACGCCCCGCAAAGCCCGGCCACGTCCCTCAGCACCAGGGGCTCTCTGGCCCC
>VYZV01010249.1:1470-14296 GCA_013401275.1 Pandion haliaetus
CTGAGGCTATAGAAAAGGGTTCAGTAACAGCTAAAAGGATGATCAGGAAGCCATTTATGTATCAAAGTAGAAACACTAGAAGAGACAATGTATATTATACCCTTTCTGGGCTTAAGAGCTTCTATTTTGAGAGAGAAAGTACAGAACCTCTTCCTGGTGCCAGTCCCTAAAGTTGTTTTTAAAACAAAATCCGGAAAGAAGATTGCAGGAGCCACCTAGTTTTTCTACCATAATTCTGATTTAGAACGTTTACTCAGTATGTAAGAGATCCACTTTCAATGTACTCCACCCTCTGAACGGGTTCACGCCTTTTTATTGCTAGGAGAATCCTAGCTACTAAACTACTAAATTCCCCTGGAAATCTCTTTTCTGTTGAAACTTTGTCACTGTACAGAGAAATGCACAAGACTTGGTGAGCTAAAGAAAAAGAAACAAAACCAGAAACAGAAGCAGCGAAACAGCTTAATAAAAAAGGCACTTATGAGTATTTCTCTTTTTGCAAGGGCATCTATCATCTCACTGTTTTGGTTAGAAGAAATGGATCAAACAGCTTGTAACACTTCAGGGAACTTTGACTTAGAAAGTAATTAAGATGAAGAAAAAATTATTTAAGCAGTACAATTAGTTAAATATTCAGATCTTCCAGAGCTCTAAAAAAAGAAGACTAGAAGCCTGAAAAACTCTTGGGTGGCTGCTGAAAACTCAGAGTAAACAGGGCTTTTTCCAATTGTGAGAAGTAACACAGCACTGACATTTCTGGCCCTGCTTCTTTCCTGGCAGTACAGAAGCAAGCACCATTTCTGGAAGAGTGAACTTGGATATATATTGGAGAATTAATTTCCCACCCATGTTGTTATAATTACCTTTTCAACTGTGCCTGTCATAGGCGCTACAGCACCACTTTGCATTCCCACTGAACTCACTGCAGATAAGTACTTGGGTACAGGAAGGCCAATCTGAGCACTACCTTCCTACAGAAATAAAATAATGACATATGAGTTAACAACATAAAACAATACCACTAGTACACGCGCTGAAATACACACATACAGGGAAAGAACAGATCCAGCTTTAGGCAAACCAGTCAACTGTTTAGGGTAGCAGGCTACTGAGGTCAGGGCAGCAAAAGGACTGTCGGCATGCTTAGTACTTTGCCGATGTCAAGGTCCTTAAAAGCCACACCTGCTGCTGCTAAGGATCAGCAAGGAAGGAACTACCTCTGTGAAAAGAAGACCCCACATGGACCTTTGTACCAAACCCACGCCTTCCCTATTCACACAGCAACAGCACAGAAGGTTTCAGAAAATGCATAAAGGCTGTTTGCACAAGGGGTAGGCAGGCTGCTGCAACAAATAAGACAGACATTGGCATCTTCATTGCCAAGCATTCTCAATGACTGTTTCACAATTTACAATGAAATGGATTCAGTGCTAAGTTTAGTGAAAAATTCTGTTATTCAAAATCCTCTAATTCTTCTCAGACTTGCAACCCAGAGTTTCCCAAAGACTTGTTCTCCCCCACATCCTACCCATACCCTAAAACCCCTGTGATTTCTCCTGGACCCTCCACCGCAGACTCTGCTCTGATACCACAAGAAAACTGGGCTTTGCCAGCAAAGTTTTCACTGCATTCTGCTGAAAGTCTTAAGGGGCTCAGAGCTAGACATTAATTATTAAAAACAATACATAATAATTCACTTATCTAGATTACATTTTTATTGAGTTACTTTAAGGCCCTGTAATCTTTTTACCTGCAAATAAAAAATTACCAGCTTAATAATGCAAATGAGGGTACCTCTTCTTTCAAATGCCATTACTCATGCAATGTAGATAACGTCACGGTAACTCCTAATTCCAATTTTTTAATATTAGCTGAAGTTACTCTTCCCCAGACCAATATTGATTTCTTTCTTATCATTTAATTTAATAAATGTAACTGAAATAAAAATATCAGTTACGAGCACTTTCAAATAATTATCAGTTTGAAGTAACTGCTAGTGTTCTACGACAAACTTAGATACTTGACCATTTTAATATTTCGTGTTCCCCGCTCCCAAACCATCATTTGCAACTCTGATTCACCTAATTGTATTTTATCTTTCTAAAAGTAATTAATTTTCTCACTCACTGACCATAAGCAACTAACTTGTAATTATAGCTATAAATCCAACAAGTATCAAAACATTATGGGCAACATAAGGACTTGAAATCAAGATTCTCTTTCACATTCTCTTGCAATTTATATTGTTCATTTAAATGGATAAAACTCTGAAATTCTAACTTGTGATAATAAAGAAAGGAACTTTACCGGAAAGAAGAGATAAATAGTGTTGTCCAAAATGACCAATTTGGACTTGCACACGGTTCCATTTACTGAAGACCTCAAGTAAACTGAATCACCTTCATTGAAGGTCTCTCCAGAAATCAGGAACGTTTTATCTTGAATCTGAAAGTTAAATGCTTTTATAAGGACAAATGCTAACCCTTCACGAAAAATAAACCAAAAAGTTAGTTTACTAAACTAAAAAAGTTACAAATACTAAAAAAGTTAGTATTTGTAGTAAACACTCATAACCTGTGATTCTTCACAGATAATTCTGGAATTAAAAAAAAAAAACCAACAAAAAAAAACCCAAAAAAACCACTTTAAAAATCTTATGTATCCTTTATTTTTCAGGTAACAGACTGTATTCTGTATCCAGTGCAATCAGCTCAGAAGATTAGCTAATATGCTCTCCTAGGACAATTTTTATCATCAACTATGCAATAGCACTCAGTAAAATACAAAGGTATACTATTTCTCAGGAAAAATGAAAAAAAAACAAACAAAAAAAAACCCAACCAAAAAAACCCAACAGTTTAGTCATGCTACTATAATCCAGTATTTTTAATTTGTCCTAGCTTCTTGACTTTCTTCAAACTGAAAAATCCATACTATTCAGCTGCCATCATAAGATTCCACAATGCTTTCCAGAAAACAGGTAACTTCCTCAATCTTGGAAGCTTATAATATAAAAACTACAATATATTCAGTAAACCTGCAAAGGAGTAAAGGAGAGCAGTAATGGGAACCCTGTCAATTAGACAACAAAGTTGCAAAAGAAAGACCAAATGGAAAGGTCACTTATTTGTAGGTAACCCTTTCATCTACGTCAACGGAAATTGCATCTCTGCCGCAACTTCAGAATACAAAGACAGTAAGAATATGAACATGAGCGCATTATATTTAACTGGTATTTTTAGTGCTAAGTCTAACATCAGTGAGCAAAGAATCAGAGACTTTCTGGTCTTTCAGGATGTTACGAGTAGAGAGAAAATTCAGTCTTCATTTATATAGTTGCATACTACTATTCTACTGAATGAAGACCTTATAACATGCAGTGAAAGGATACTGTTGATCTGATACTGATCCCTGAGAAAAAAATCATTTGCTTGATCAGTATCCTGAGCAGGGGCACAAATTAGGGCAACACCCTCGGCAGTGCTGTGAGTGCTTGCCAGTTCCACGGCCCAGCAACCTGCTCTAGTGGATTGGCCTCAGGACAGGTTTTGTAGCACTCCAGAAGCACTGTCCTCCTCATAATCAGCTCCCGATTCTATTTCTCCATCCCTTATCTCCAGTTTCTCTCCATTTCCATCTCAACCCCCATTCTTCCTTCTTCCCTGGGAGTCTACGTTCTCCCCAGTTGCACTTCCCCTCCCCAAAAGGCCCCACTCTATGTTCCTTCCAGCGTCTTTTTATTTTTTGCTGACACTACTTATATGAGATAAGCCTAAAGTGTAAAAGCTCTCCTGCATTACATATGTGATCAATACACTCAAAATAACCTGGGTATTACCTGAGGGATGTGGGTTATCTCAATATTCATATAGTAGAAATAAGGGTTTAAGTTACCTAATGTGTGGTCATACACATGAAAGCACAGTAATTTTCTCACTATTTTTCTAGTATGCTCATCTCTATACAGTCCATAAATACTGACTTATTCTAATTAATTCCCCTTTTCTGAATATTGGAAACAAGAAGCTGAACTACCGAAAGACTGCATTCTCAAGCATGCCATCATGCTGGGTGCCAAACCAGAGACAAAACCCGTATGACTCCAGGTGATGCAAGAAGGATGTTCAACACTCAGCAAAACACAAGCCCCATAAGCCACACAATTGGAGACTATCACACATGCACACACAAAAATATGTATGTTTAAAGCATCTTGAGTTGTATCCTATAGGATCTCTATAGCATAGACAGAAAAAGAAGCCAACTCTATGGGGCATCATTCAATTATTTAACCAGAAGGTTTACTGCTCTCATCATTCCTCATCTCATTTGGTAATAACTTTCCAATTTCCATCTTCAAAATAAAAAAAGTATTATCTTACAGATAGTGCTCTAGAAAGCTTTTATTTATCCCACAGGAGATCCATCTCATGCACAGAAAAGGCAGAAGTCCTGTGGAAAAAAAGTCTTTTTAAATGCAGATTTAATTCTAGCTTCCAATGTTTTAGAAAGACAAATTTAATGAAGAGGAAGATAAAGAGCAAAATCTTTAAATACTGGAAAAACAAATGCTTTTCTTAGCCTTATTTTCAGAAGCATTTTAGTAGCTCTTCCATGCTAATCCAGCATCTAGCAAAGATAATTTCAGGCCAAAACAGTAGTCTACAGCAACAGCTGCAAGCAAACCAAAAATAGAATCCTGTATTAGTAATTACCAAGCAACTTTAGGAACAGTTAATACCAAGAGAAGTCTACAAGAAACTGATTCTTCTTTTATCTAATGAAGTATCTGAAAAAATTGGACTTGTACCTGCATTTTGTATGACCCTTCTTGATTGTAACTTACAGCTACATCCACAACTGTTCAATAAAACAAAATATACATATGTGAGTAGATTATAGGATCTAGAAAATATTGACATATAAACAATGTTTAGTCTGTCTTCCTTGATTAAAAAAAAAAAAAAAAAAGCCCTATCAATACTAAGAAAAGAACAGGTATTTTCAGGTTAGCTTAGTACACACTGTCTAAATTCAGTATGAAATCTGCAATTTGTTTTTTTACAGACGAACACCTGAAGTTATGCTCTGAAATCCATATTAAGTTATCTGGACAGAAAACAGGTTTTTGATGGGAAAAAGTGCTGAGCACTTTCACACCAAAGTGAAGTAAAAAAAAAGTTAATGGCACTCAGCTCTTAAAAATCTCAACCTTATTTATTTGAATTATGAACATTAGTAGTGTCATTTGAATTTGGTTTATATCTCCTCAACATCTAACAGTGTGGATTAAGCATGCAATTCTGTGAATTGCCATCTTAAATTGCATAAAACTCATACTGCTTCTATTTGCTGTTTCTTAGCCTGAATTTTCAAGCACCAGTTGAAATAATTTTATCCAGCAAGTATCTCCTCTCCCTCCACACACTTTTTTATTAACTTACTGTTTTCGCCATCCAGCAGAGACAGTTTTCTAGTATAACATATATTTATTCTTCTACCAGTGCTGGATGCAAATGGTGAGAATTTATCTAAAACAAAAATATACAAATATGTTCATTCTACTTTGTCAAAACACAATACTGAGAACTTACATCATAAAATCACTGTCCTACTATTACTACCATCATATATTTATATTGCATATAAAAGATTGGGGAACCACTGTAATAGACAGTGACAATCCCTCACTTAAGCTTCAACACTGAATAAACTAATGCTGTGTAACCTACAGAAAACATGATGCTAACAACAGCACTTACTAAAAAGGATATTGACTGTTCTTCATGAACACATCCTTGAACAGGACAAGAATGTACAGGAATTCAGCTGCAACATAGCAGATTCAGATTAACCTTTAGGTGAAGGTTCCAAGTGTAAGAGTAGTCAAACACGGCAGCAAATTGCCTGGGAAGATTGAGGGGTTTTCTATTACTTGGTGTTTTTTTAGAATGGATCAGATACACAGCTACCGGATATTGCCTGATTAGTTCATGATCTCTTGAAGCAAGGCCATAGTGTATGGGAATCTTTCCAATCCCACTCTCCCATGTTTCCAGAAGAGTTAAAGTGGACGAGAAAAGAAAATTAATGAGGTTGTTGGCAGCATGTATTAGATTTATATGAAGTTTTTGTTAACAGCAATCACGTGTCCCACTGGTATAGCCATTAACAGTGTCAGAACTCAAGAATGTTCAGCTCCTGGAGTCCTGTTCATTCCATTAAACTCTACTGCCTCTCCCAATCCTAGCAGAGTCAATTTTATCTCTGAAGACCTTGGGCCAACTGTAGGAGTAACAGCGACAGATACTCACTGTTCATGCTTGTAAAGAGCCAAGGGTATACAGTGACACTCATTATGAATCCCAAGGTCTTTCCGATAGGCACTATCTGAAGTGCTGTGGGAAGCAGTCTGTACGTTATAGTGGTGATATATTCAATATCTGTCCCTTAACAAAAGTTATAGTCTGCTCTGTATGTAAATATCTGACAGATGCCAGAATGCAGAACCCTGAGCAGGCACAAAGTAAGGCAAAAAGGGAGCATGCAAATTAAGTAATTGCACATGAGCTCACAGCACTGTCTCATCCAGTCACGAGTAAAATAAAACAAAACAAAAGAAGAATGATCCTTACCATCTGACCGATCTCTAAAAGCATCTGTTAGCATTTTCTCTTTCAGTATGAGTCCTAGAGCTGCCTGACACATAACTTCATGTGGGGTTGCCTTTTTGGTTGGAAATAGTTCATCATGGTGTTGAGGAATGAAGTTAGTGTGCACATTTCCAGCCTCAAACTGTGGGTGTCCTGACAGGCTCAGTAAGAAATCAATGTTAGTGCTTAATCCTACAATCTGTAAAGAAAAAGAAGCATATTGCCAAATTGAAATGAAGTTAGGGATGAACATACAGCTTTTTGCTCAACTTATGCATAGATGATAGATGACTCTTTCTTCAGAAAGCACCATCAAAACACAAAGGTTATCAATCAAATGTAATTAATTCAACTGGTCTGATTTATTACCATTGAAACCATTGCTTTCAATAAGGAAAAAAAAAAAAAAAACCCAAACCAAAACAGGAAACCAACAGTAGCTTTCTCAAAATCACTGTTTTCAGAATGTTAGGTTGTCAAAGAAAGTTTCCCAGCAATAGTAATGGGAGGTGTTTTAGGAAAAAAAACTTACTGTTCAGGAAAAAAAAAAAAACCAAAAACCCTTACATGCTCTGAGTATTTAAAAGAACATTCCTAATATGAAAAGTGCCTCTTATTAAAAATTAGTTACAGTAGTTTCAGATATTCCATATTTTAATAGTAACAAATAGGAACAGTGACTTTTATAAATTTACTAGATACTATCCATTTCCTGTACTACAAAATACCTGAGCAAACAACATGAAAATAGAAATAATTATTTTAGAGAAACAGTGAAACTGGTAACTATATTGTACTGTCAACCTTTATTGACAGGACTACTAAGAAAATTCTGAAAAAACTCGAGGGAATTCTTTTATCTCTGTCACTTGCTGGAATCTTCATTTTTAGCTAAAATAATAGTGGGCCAAACATTTTCAGTACCTCAATCGTGTTTATGTTGTTGATTTAAAAGTGTAAATTAATTCTGCACAAATAATATTCAGTCTCACCTCAAGTCAAACCTTCTGAGTTCCACTTTTGAAAATAGATACAACACCTGTAGTTTTTATAGGGGAAAAAAGGGACTGTTTCTTAAAAAGAACTGACAGCATTAAAAATTCTCCATATTTCTTTACCACATGTATAATCTAAAAATTTAATTGTTTTTATGAATTAGAAATTGCAAGCAAACATTGTCTGATACAAATTCCACCTACAAATTCCTTTAAGTTTGAGAAAGCTCACACTACAATTGAAAATGGTGTTGTTTAGCCTTAGTCTTCTACGAAGTCCTAGCTGCATCATCCAACTGAAGATATCGAAAACTTAAGAAAAACCTCTGTGTAAAACTGGACTTTACACTTATCTCTACTCATTCCACCAATGAAAAAAAGTTTGCAAATCAGGAAAAAAATACAGCTTCTGCAAACAAATAATGACTCTGAAGTAGTAGTGGCAGTACCAGCTCCCTCTTAGAAACCACTTTTGTTTTGCTGTAGTATTTTATCCATATTTTGTTAGCTCAAGATGGTCACAAAGATAGCTCAAGATCTGGAAACATACTGGGTTCCTTCTACTTACATTATATTGATGCAAACTGTATCGCAACTTTCTCAGTGCTGCTTGACGATCCTCAGCCCAAACAACTAGCTTTGCAATCATTGGATCATAATGAACAGAAACCTCATCACCTAAAATATATTAAAAAAACGCTGTAACACTAAGTCAGTATTTCTCAAAGTTGGTAATGCATAGTACTGCACACCACATGGCATTAAACTCTGACACAACTGATGGCCACATTTCTCTATGTTCTTAAAGAACATGAATCTTTAATGATGTAACCTGGCATTTCAATTCCAAGGACAAGTTCAGTACAGACTTTTGTAGAGGTAACATGACTCAAATTCGGTTTTCTTTGTTGCAATCAGAATGCAGGATTGATAAATTGTGATGAGAATATAATCAGCATGATCCAATGGACAATAACTTGGATACAGGTAAATAAAGAGGTAAATAAAATATTCAGTGATTGACCAAAAGTACATGGACAATCACAAGGAAGAGTAATTCTGTAAAGATTTGTCTTTATAACAACACTGTCAGACAAACTTATTTAAGCCAAGAGGGAAATGCTTACAAAGAAAAGCTTTTGATGTTAAATATTTCTGCTTACACCACTGCCTTCTGTTTTACCTTGTCTGACTCCAGTTTCTATCCTGGTGAAACTGTCAGGTGGTGGGGTGGATAAGTGCAGCAATGGCCCAGCCCCTGGCATAAAATTATTATTAGGGTCTTCAGCATATATTCTAGCTTCAAATGCATGGCCCTGGAGCAGAATCTCTTCCTGCATTAGGGGAATCTTCTCTCCTCCTGCAACCTGAAAACAATAGGGTTTTTTTTCTTTATTGTAGGTTCAATATTCTGGAGTGCCAATGTATGAAATATTTAATATCTCTCTTCTAAACATGAACAACTAGAAAGCACATTAAAAAAGCACAAGGAGAAAACAAGTGGTAGGTCATAAAAGGCTAATTCCAAAGTTCCTCCTTCATTTTCTCTGGGAGTCACCAAAGGATTTTGAATTATTATTGCGTAAATTGACCTCCTAATATTTCACACAGCTAAAATATAATGAAAAACAGTCTATTTTTTTTTCTATTGTTTATGTCAAAAATCATTAAATGTTTAAGTTAAAGTCTGGTCAACTAACTGTCCTGGTTTCAGCTGGGATAGAGTTAATTGTCTTCCTAGTAGCTGGTACAGTGCTATGTTTTTGAGCTAGGTATGAGAAGAATGTTGATAACACACTGATGTTTTCTGTTGTTGCTAACTAATGTTTAGTCTAAAGTCAAGGATTTTTCAGCTTCTGATGCCCAGCCAACAAGAAGGCTGGAGGGGCACAAGGAGTCGGGAGGGGACACAGCCAGGGCAGCTGACCCAAACTGGCCAACGGGGTATTCCATACCATGTGACATCACATCTAGTATATAAACTGGGGGGAGTGGGGGCAGGGGGATCGCCGCTTGGGGACTAACTGGGCATTGATGGGCAGGTGGTGAGCAACTGCATTGTGCATCACTTGTATATTCCAATCCTTCTATTATTACTATTGTCATTTTATTTAGTGTTGTCATTATCATTATTAGTTTCTTCTTTTCTGTTCTATTAAACTGTTCTTATCTCAACCCATGAGCTTTACTTCTTTTCCTGATTTTCTCCCCCATCCCACTGGGTGAGGGGGGAAGTGAGTGAGTGGCTGCATGGTGCTTAGTTGCTGGCTGGGGTTAAACTACAACACTAACACAAGATTTTATTAGAGAAAAATTCCTCCAAAAGCAGATGATAAAATGGATTACTGGCAGCCAGCACTACTGACATACGGTGTTGATTCTTCTGTACACTGTGGGACCTGTACATTTAAGGGAATGTTTCTCTAAGGGGATTTCTAACAATTTAAGAACCTTTAATGGGGAAGGAAACATAATTTTATTACTCAAAGGAATTCACATTACAAATACAGGAATACCAAAAACCACCAGCCACACACCAGTTTAGGACTGAAAAAACAGGGCTTTTAGAGATAAAATAATAGGAAGCCTGCTGCAGTTAAGCACAGAGGAGACCCTTTACCAGGAAGCTACACAATTTCCAACTACATGGGAAAATACAAGTTCCTATTAAAAATCTGCAGCAACATTTCATCTTCTTCCAAAGTGTCAGGGGTTTTCCTTGCTCTGCCTTCTGCCACCAAACTATGGATTTCAGCAGAGACAGCAGAATATAACTTGGTCTTCAAAGAAGGAGTGGTACTATACAGATTCACAAAAATAATCCCTCCAAGAACGATAAGACATTTTTTATCTATTGACTCATTAAGCCACATGCCAAGGCCACTGAACCTTTCCATCTTATCTCTTTCTTCCAGTATTATTTGATCCCTGCTCCAACTCGGCACTCAATGCTCCATTTTCATTCCCAGATCAGAAAGCCAAAAGTTTCTCCTTTTTGTATCAGCATGTGCCATTTCAGTTTTCTGGTTACACTAAACATGCTCCCACCCTATCTACTTAAGCTCAATATGTGCTGCTGTCCTCACTTCTGGATTCAACTAACTGGAATTGTTTTTCATTTCCAGTTCCCTAAGGTCCAAAACTTCCTGTTATCATTCAAACATGTGAGTAATCTCTGCAAATTGGGTGTGTGAGGAAATAGCCTATTTCCAGTCCACACAACCATACATTTATTTTAGAATGTGACTATACTGGTATAACACCAGACACATGTTTTTATGAAGCTTTCCTCCTACAGCCTGATCCAAGAATGATTTTTGGGCCAGAGATACATTTGAACTAGAGTGTCAAAAAATTTTCAGCATGGCAAGGGAAAGATCAGGACCCTATTCCTCCTACTTTCCACATTCTCCATAACCTCTCTAAATACACTTTAAAAAAATGGTTTTTTCTCTACACAACTAGAAGAAGACTTTGTTGGAATTCAGAGCACCTACACAATGCTCTACAATCAAATACAGTAATACGAGATGTTCCTTTGGAGCAAAGGAAACTACTGTATCAGCTGAATAGAAGATGAGGATCAGAAAACCTATCTGGTCTCTCATAGGCAATATCAAAGAGCACTATTCACCAGACAATAGGAACTCTACATGTAAAAACAATTAACACTCACCCTAAGTTGCCATTCCACCAAGTCTGTTCCAGTGATCATCTCTGTAACTGGATGCTCTACTTGCAGTCTGGTATTCATCTCCATGAAGTAAAAATTATGTTGGGAGTCCATAATAAATTCCACTGTTCCTGAAGTATTTAGTAAAAGGGCACTTCATCAAAACAAGATTTTTTCAGAATGGACACCTAAGAAACTTAATTCATTTATGCCAGGACAAGACTATTATTTCTAAATCACATACACTGAATTTCATTAAATTCTACATGAATTATCTTAAAGGGTCACACAATTGTGGCCTGAAAACAGAAGGGTTGTTTCCTTGCATATTTAAATATCTTGTGCTGTTTAGCAGCCATTCTCCTCTACAGCAAAGAGCTGCGTTTCGTTAGAGCTGTAAAAAGTCCATCAGGACTCTTTAAAGCATTGTGTGTATGTATAGGGCATGTAATTATTTTTTACAAATAAGTATCCAAAGAAAGCAGTGAGAAAAGAAAGTCACAAATAATTTTAGCAGGTTATTTTTAATCTGGGAAATAGTGTGGACTTTACAAGCAGTGAGTTGTGTTTTTCTTTTAAAGGCTTTACTGTTTGAATATAAAGCATTCTTTGCATGCTGAAAGACAAATTATTTTTCCCTTGCTGTGCTCAAACTTATTCATAATAATCACTTTCCAACAACAATCTAGTTGATTGAATTATCCACTCTGAAATTTTTTCTTTCTATTCTTCAGCTGCCACTGGTCTTGAGCTCAGACCAGGTATGCCAATTTGAATTTGTAATTACATCAGAATTAACCATGTGATTACTTGCTTAAACCTCAAAAAAACTGGGGGTTGTGTGTCATACTCTAAAACAATCAGATGCCATTTGCCTTGTGGCTTAAACTCTTATTAAGTTAAAAGCATACCTCTGGAGCAGCCATACCTCCACTGACTTACCTGCTCCCACATAATTCACTGCTTTAGCTGCTTTGACAGCAGCTTCTCCAAGCCTCCTTCGAACTTCTGGATTAATTCCTGGCTGTAAATAATAATAATAATACAAAAGATTATAAAGTACTGTGAATTTTAGTGATATTGTACCTACTATGAATGAATATTTCGTGGTATTTAGCAAATGTAGTGAAATCCTCATCAATGTTATACTTGAATTCTATGTAATTTTTCCCTGAGAGTAATTTTGCTAAAGAAAGTAATTTTTTCCATTTGAAAATTCTCTGCAGCAAAATTAAAACAGGTACTGAGAATTACAAATAAATTACTACCCACTAAATAAATTCAATGGGGGTTAGCAATTACTTTAAAAATACGTCAGTTCATAAAAAAAAATTATAAGAACTTTCTGCTCACCCCTGGTGCCTCTTCAATGATCTTCTGATGTCTCCTTTGCACGCTGCAGTCTCTTTCAAATAAATACACTGCATTGCCATGCTGGTCACCAAATACTTGGACTTCAACATGCCTGTTCCATAACAATGAATTTTTTGACATATTTCAATAAA